>JBBMHQ010087740.1:0-10988 GCA_037834295.1 Postelsia palmaeformis | reverse complement strand
GGGAGAAAAAAGTAAAAGTTTTGCCCCCCTATATGTACACCCCGTCTGCCAGCTCACGAGACCGATCGCGCTCTGCTTGCTTGAGGCTCACCTCCCTTCGAGTTAGGTCGAGGCCGTCGATAAGACTAACAGCCATCTCGAACTCTTGCATGGATAGGTTGAGATTATCCCTCAAAGTGAAGGAGTTGAAACTGTCCATCACCTGAAACGCCATTATTTAGGCGAGACAGTAGAGGGTGGGAGGGGGCGGGAGGGGAAGGCACGGCGGTCGAGGGGGTTCTTGGTTCTGGGAGGGGGGGGAGGTGTGCTCATGTCATGCATGGCCGTAGCCGTATGACCTAGACTCTCGCATCTCTACATTGCCGGGACAAAGCATTCTGGGCGTTCACCGACCAGGCAGACAGTGCTTGCATCAAGCGCGAAGCGCTGTGGGGTATGGAGGTGACGCGCGTGAAGGGTAAGCTGCATCCTAGAACTGCTTGTGAGGAGACGTTACCACATACCTGGTATGGGTGACAGCATAGAAGAGTAGCGGGGGGGGTGGGGGGGGGGGGGGGGACGAAAAGGGGCGAGGCGGGGATGGCGTAACGACTCTATGGAAATAGTGCCTCAACGACGCTGTGTTTGAGAGCACTTACATTCTTTGAAGAGGTACTACTGGTACGAGCGAGTCACTGCCCTCAGTATTAGTGACTTTTCACGCGCAATTGGCACCTTATTCCGTCGAGTAGACATTACTTTATGCTGCGTGAGGGGTACGCATCTCGATGCCACGCCTCGATGTGAGAACGCCTTATTAATAGAAGGCGACGGCATTTCCTGACTGACCACGACGACCGCGACGCAACCAACGACCTACATTACTTGGATGCCCAATGGTTCACACCATGACTCAATCCATTTTACCATGGGTTCTCGAACGGACACCCCCCATAGAACAAAAGGAGTAAACCATGGGCAAAGATTTGGACTACACCACGGTAAACCATGGGGTGCGTCATGTAGTACCCCACGGGCTGACCCATGGGCGACCGACCCCATGAATTCACCATAGGACACCCCATGGTATGTTGCACCTCACACATAGTTTTATTGATGGTGGTGACCGGACTCGCAGATCGATTGCTTTACCATGCCATGCAGCGGCGAGTGACGATGCACTGCCCTGCTTGCATACCTGATGCCCCTTTTCGGGCTTTGGAGGAAAAAAACAACGACAACAAAGTCAGGGCTGTCACGGGTCGGGTCAAAAATGTGGATCGGGTCCAATCGGGTCACCTAACCCGACCCGACCGGACCCGACCCGGCTCGACCCGTGACATTTCGAATGCCTCCAGACCCGATCCCGCGTGTGAAGTTATAAAGACCTCCTGACCCTACCCGCGGTGGGGGGTGTACTCGATATCATACATGGCCGTAGTCGTCTGACCATAGACCCTGGCATCCCTACATACAATGCCGGGACGGAGCACGTCGGCTTTGGATGAAACTGTTGGTGTCCGAAGTACAGAGCAAAGGGCGCGGCATGATCCTACTCTAGTACGAGACGGGTGCGGCATGATCCTACTGCAGTAGCGACACTACTGTACTACACACTCAGGGAAATCGTGCAAAGACGGGTGATGTACCAAGCTCGTGGTCGGTCGCTATCAAAAGGTTCCAGACCTCGGGAACATCATCCAACAGATCATCCCCACTTCATAGTTTAGATCTTTCAAGGCAGATGTTGTATGATCTACAGTGGCTCATGTTGCCTGAAGGGAGTCGTGTATAACACGGCTCCTGGGTTCGATCTGCACTATTGAGATGCCCTACACAAAATCTAATATGGGTAGGTGAAGTTTTAGATGATCTATCTGTAGGTGATATATCTCTTGTATCCGTCCGACGTGTAAAAGGTTCCTAAAAGGTGTAACTCACGCTTTTTCTTCACGTCTCGAAATTTACGGAACGGTCTCAGGGTTAAAAACTCTCAATTCACAAAAGGGTGTTTTTTTTCGGGCGGGAGATCTATTTATGTCGTTTTTTGTTTTTTCCTTGGAGTCTCGGTCAGCGCAAAAACGAGCAAAAACAACGCGCACGTCTTTATAACTTTTGCGATGCAGACGTTTCACCACACACGGGCCAGGGCTGGGGGTCTGCGTACCTTAAGTCCCGTCCGAACCAGGTGTTCGTTGATCCTTCTCAGAACTTTCGTCGCGCCGGAGCCGTCCGCGGCTATGATTCGCGAGCGCAGTTTTGACGACCCTCGCCTGTTTTCGACATCGACACCCGTAATGCGAGTGGTGACTAAGATAATGCGACAAAAATGAGCAGGGGTGAATACAGATCCATGGCTAACATGAACCCTTTCGAGATTCCCAGAGAGCGACCGAACAAAACTATGTTGAGTTCTATCAGCTTTCCACGAGTAGTGTGAGCGCCCTAAGTGTCCAGCAAGAAGCACGGGTGGGAAGGGATCATGCAGTCGCCGGTGCTGCAGTCGTCATTCGTTATCGCCAAATCCCCCCCGAGAAGCCCGTAGAGGGTTTCTAGGGTCAAACCAACACTGAAACAGTTTTTAGAGTTCCCGACAGAGCTGGGCTTAGGCAGAGAAAGCGCCAGGAGGCTCTGCATTTTTGCATCGACTGCCCGCCATAGCAAAGTCACGAGGTACGCGCTAATGTAAACTTCAGCAACGTACGTGCGCGATCCGAGGCATATACTGGCACCGCACATGGTTTGTATGTTTGATTATCGTTTACCGTGGTCGTCGAGGCAAAAATCTTAACAATCGGTGATGGACAGCCACGACAAGGCACGATTTTGCTGCCTTAGTCCTCCTTCGCGGGACTAAACTACGACCATTATGACAGTCGACCCTGCTCGGAAGCTTTACCCATTTTTCCAGCTGCAAATACGATCCACACTTATTCAAGTAGTGTGGCTGCAGAGACGTGGGTACGGACAGTGCTAAAGGGAAGACACGACCACGGCTTGTCTTGAAAGCCGAGAAGTAAACGCGATGGTTAAAAACAACAACAAACATAGAGGGGTCAACAGACCCCATTGTAGCAATGTTCTGTTCTAGCTGCGGTGCTATCCTGCTGTTCTGTTCTAATGCAACCGCAGTGCTGTTTTCCTGTAACTGCAACGCTGTTTTGCTGTCGTAGCTGTGTGTTTGCTGTAGTTCTAACCAGTGCTCGGAGTTTTTTTCTCTCACTTTTCTTCTTCTTCTTTGCTCAGGGCAGCTGCTAGCTGTCTTCGCTTGCGGCACTCCTTGCGCGCCTGATCGAATGACAACGATTTACCCACGGAAGCCTTCGCGATAACCTCGAGGCCTTCTTTGAGCTCTTCCCTACTCAAGCGGTACCGACAAAGCAACAGCAGAGCTTATCGGCGATGTGGAAAGGCCGAGGGAATTAATCACAGCCAAAATAGCACGGGCGCGTGCAATTGCATGCCGAGCGGACCGAGCTTTGTTCCTGATGAATGAACTCTACCGCGTGGCAGTAAAGAGAGAGGCAACGATCCAAACAACCAAAACAACCAAAACGATCCGAATCGAACCAGGCATCTAATGGCAATGTGACTCGTTTGAGAAATTTCAGCGCAGAACATGGCCAGGGATGGGCACTTTGAAACGCGCCGAATTCGTTCTAGAAGGTTACACCGACGGATAGGTGGGCCTTGCCTGGATATTAACCCGTCTTTGGAGGTGTCCATCGCGTTGAACAGCTCGGCCACTCTGATAGACTTGGACGCGATGCTTTTCCGCAGCAGTGCAAGCACCACGGATGCGCCAGACTCGTCGGCTGCAACCAGCCGCCTAGCCGCCTGCGGAGCGCAAAAAGTTAGCATCCAGCCGGTATATACTCTGATAACGGTTTGGATCTGCATTGCCCACAAACGCGCACTAACGTCGTTGGCGTACGTAGAGCGATGAGGTATTTCTTGAATGTCACATGCGAACCAAAAATTGATATGATGGGTGATACACGTTTCCAGGTGATCTGCACTTCAGATAGTCAAATCGACGGCTGTTCACGAACTAAAATCATGATTTAGTCCCATGGTCGCTTCCATGGTGTGAAGCGCCCTTCCCCCCCCCTGGTGTGAACGAACGTGGTAGACATTTAACGACCTGTACACTCACGTGTACTGCTTGATTAATCATGGGGGCTTGGGTTCACTTCGAACATGCCATGCGCCAACGCGATCAAATACTAGGGAAGAAAATTCATCCGAAGGGAGCGAGCAGGCTGCGCCCGCTCTCGAGGGGATTGAATGGTGCATCAATCTTGTCTGAAAGCAAAATAAGTCCTGCGAACGTACCTTCCAACATACTTCGACGAGCAGAGAATAATGACCCCTTCTGCCTAAACCTACCTCACAGCCAAACACCTCTCGCCCCTCAAAACGAAAACACGTACTCGTGCTACTAATAAATACTTCGAAGTATGATAGTACCGTGATTTCTCCCGAAAAAGCCCAATGAGTTCACATACACTAGCCCATGATATGAATAATTTGAATCTCACCCACACATATCCGCGCATTCCGCGCATTTATCCACTGGTTCATGCCAGATACGAAACTTGCGAGACGTATTTTATCTGTGCACAGAAACGTATCATTCCCTGTACAACCTTTTCGACCCCGTTTGTGCGCATTTTCCGGCAGATTTGGAATAGCACCATCCCCATACATAGGCCCCTTCTTCATTCCCACCTCATTGGTCATCTCTTGGGCAGCCTTCTTGTCTTCCGCTGTTTTGGCGCCCGTCTTTTCATCCGCCTTAACCTTGGCACTTTCGGCCCCTGTCAGGCCCCCGGTCTTCAGCGAGAGGAGGACCGCGCGAAAGGCGGCAGGCGGTATGCAGGACTCGTCACCCCTCCGCGCCGACGTCGCAGGCGATACCAAGCGCGGGTTGCCTGAAGCAGCGGTTTGCGGGGTGCGAGGTGCGGTTGTTGGGTGCGGAGTGTGGCGCGTGAGTTGCGGCGGCGTGCAGTCGGGGTCGTAGCGCGTGTGTTTGAAGGATAGGTGAAGGGCGAATCCGAGAATTTTTCTCCCATCAATCTATTCTGGAGTCGGCAAGAGAACAAGTGAAAGCGGAAGTTGATGCCTTCTAGTACGCGTAATGAGCGCTCGCGGCCGAATATAGGTCTGCTCGCCGGCGGGATTGACTGAGCTAAACGTGCGGACTCGTTGTCACGGAAACAAAGTCGCTCATGTCTTTGAGAGTACTTGACACTTGACCCGAGACAAGTCTAGAGCTATACCCAGAGATTGGCCATGTATCCGAGGTGGGGGATAAAGTAATAAAATACCTCAAGGCTTGCATTATAATCACGACCATGATTTCTCCCACCACTAAATTTCTTGCCGAAGACACAGGCAACCAAGCACGTGCGCAAGAGGAGCGGTGTCGCCTCAGGTGGTTTACGCGCTAGAAAACAAAAGCCAAAGTACCGCCTTCGCGCTTGCCTTGAGTGGCTGGCGGCATGAAGTTCTCCTCCACTGCATTTTTCGCCCACGTTACCATGAGCTCAAATAACTGTCCCATGCGCATCCCGTGTTCCTTCATGTACGACTGGAAGCACGCGAGGAAATATCCGCGGTGGTGAATGGTATGGCGACGAATAGTGCAACACGCATCAGCCATGTTTTAGTTTTTGTTGGAGATCCGACAACGTTGTGTTTATGTCGTTGTCTCCAAGACCGATAAGGTCATGTGGGGGTTCGCGCTGTGTCGGGAAGCGGAGGGTTCAGGCCTGCTTGCAGTCTATAGAAAGTCCTCTTGGTGAGTTTGCGTGCTTTCTGCAGGGGCATTTCTCCATGTGTCAACAATGCCCACTCGACCAACAGTTGCAATTATAAAATGACAACGCTGCCCAGCAACTATTCGTTTGCATTACGTAGCTTTGACGGAATTCATCGGGTGCTCGTACTGCCTCGATCATCAACCTAGCGATCACAGATAGGCGGCTAAGTAGTGGCATCGCTCGTCGGTGGGAAAGGCAAAATATGACCACTTCGCGAGGGTCGACACTGCCGATAGTTATCTATGCTTCCACGCACGATCAGCAGGCGACGACGGCTCGCCCGAAACGCCGTGCGTTAGAACCCAGCAACACACGAACAACGACCTGGATGGTATGTTATCGTGGACCCACAAATTGCCCGCGCCGTGTTCCCCTTCTTACCTGGAGCCTCTCGAACAAGGGGAGCATGGATTTTCTGGATGCTAAATCCCGATCTACTTTTGTCCCTCCATCCGCTATCGCTAGCATCATCTTCTCTCGAAATTCGATGTCTGTCAGCTCGGTGCTTCCTTTGCTCGCCGTGTCATCGCCCCCTCCATCTAACGCGACATCCACCGCTTCTCCACTGGTAAGCATGTCAAGCCCGTAGAGCACACTGTCAATGTCCTGCTCGCTCCATCCATCGTCTTGGACCGACGCAGCTGTACCACCCTCTCTGTGTTCGCTAATTCCCGCGTTGGATCTGGTTGCTGCGGACAAAGCCTTCAGCCCACGCCTTAGCTCATTCCTACCCACCAACCGCCTCGCTCTCTCCTGGCCTCCCGCGCGTAGCCCTAGCTCGCAAGTGTCAAACCACCTTGGAAGGCAGATGAGGACGGGCGGGAGGTATTGGGTGAATACGAAATCCGAGTGGGCAGCGGTGGGATTGGTAGGAGCTATTCAATAACTACGTACGCAACCTGAGTGGGCTGGGAGAAGGCACAGCAGTAGGCGCGCACGACGATGAAGGCAACCTACCACCGACATGCTCGGAAAAAGGCACCATCTCGAAAGAAATTATGCGCACTCAACGACCAGCAGTCCTTAACAAAATCCCTAGACTCCGCAAACACAGACACTGCTGTCTCTCTCTGTCGAACTTTCAATCCTTAACATGACCACCAGAGCCCCCCTCCATATTCAATCTCCCCTTTGTTGACTGTTAATCACACCCCAGCGTTTCTGTTTTGCGGGTTTCTTCGAGCGGTACGCACACTCCTCACCTTTCCCAACCCTGGTTGGACTCCAACTCCACTCCGGCGGCGCGCAGCTCGGCTGCTAGCCTTTTAGCCGCTCTCCGGTACACGTCGCGTGCTTCCGCCTGTGCATCTGCCCTCTTTGCTTCCCTCATGCCTGCACAGCAAGCCAGCAGTACACGATAATCACCGCACTCTTCCTGTCTGGATTCGACTTTTACTTTTATCTTAATCGAGTCTAAGGCGAGATACGGAGCTCCTCATGAGACGTGAGGGATATGACAAACTTTCGATATCCTTGAACATCACCCTTACCCTACCTTAGAATGGCCACGAGAGCTTCTCGAGGGCACTGCATATACTGACCTGACACTTTCCGATGGCAATCAAGCTGATGGCAGATGTTGTATGTGCTGGTAATTTTAGTATACAGCACAGGTACTTGTACACTCGAAAGCATCCAGTCGCTAGACTTCAGAGCTCCAGAATGGATGGTGGCTCGAGGTCGGACGCTGCAGGTATCCTTGAAAGGCTCATGGGTTCTGCTCGGGCGTTGAAAAGGTTAGCTCAATCCCAGTTGAATTATTCGAGGGATGATTGCGGGGCACCGCTTCAGCGCTACAGCAACACGATGTTGACAGACTCACCGTGCTGAATGTCCGCCACGTTGATAAGAGAAGCCACCTGCTGGCTCTCAACCAGATATGTGGTCACAGATTCCACCTCCCCCACCGAAAACAGTGGTCGCTCTCCCTTGTCCATACGTTTTCCCCTCCCCAGCACAGCGATTAGTTCCGCTTCCGACGTCGTGTCCGGTTGTCCAGCCTCTCCTTGCAAAGGGTTCCGAAGTGATTTCTCTGGTGACTGCGCGTCGTCAACATCCTGTTTTTCTTCGACGTCACCACTGATGCATATATTTTTGCTTCGTTGCTTCTGCCCCCGATCGACGCTGTCTCTGTTGATAATAGCCTTAGCCGTGCGCTCTTGTTTCAAAGCTTGCATTAACTCGTTAGGGTCGATCTGAGAAAGCGAGGAGTGTATCCGGTTGCCAAGGGCGTGAGTGTGAATTTCTATAGAAACCTTGACCGTTACAAAACCGAGGACTGCATACGGAGGTACTTGAGGCCACTCTCGAGCCGGGACGCGGCGCCATCAACCCGAAGTAGGTTGAGGGCTAAATAAGAAACTACTATTAATAACGAACAGAGGCGCAAGAGGCGTTTACAGACGGTTACGGGAGTTAACCACACACTTCCAAGCGGTGAATTAATGCTGTGATCACGACCAAACGGTCATGCATAGCAAGCTGCTCCTTCAATCTCAACACAGTGAGCGAGCAATGAGTCTCTTCAGCCGTATTTTCGGTTACGGGCAGAAGTAGCGTGGGATCTCCGTCTTCCGTCGCTAAGAAACCGAAGGGGATCCACGCTGCTACAAACACATATGTGCTCACACTTCCGTCTTTGCTGGGGTCGAGAAAGTCGACGGCGGCGTCGAGCTGCTCTTCGGTCAATAAGAAGGCCTTGCCGGCTGCCGCGCTGTAGGTAAGGAGACGGAAGAATGTCGTACCGTTAGAGTATAGTGCGCAATCGGATTTTTCAAGCAGGACTGCGAGGTGAAAGGGAAGTTATAGTAGTAATGAGGACTGAGCGGATAGTAGCAGTGGGCACACTAGATAAAGGGACTTGGTCATACGGCTGTCCCAGCCGCACCGGCCGACAGCTCCCCTCTCCCTCCTGGTCACAACTTCTATAACCATGCAGTACCATACGTTGAGGATAAAATGACGGCATCATGTCCTCAATGTGAAGTAGGGTCTAAGGTTGAGATGGTGCTGTAATGCTTGTCAGCTTGACAAGGCATCCTTAACCCTGTTACCCTAGCGAACAAGACCCTGTGCTGTTTCGAAGTATTTTTCCCTCAAAACTCGGGTACAGTCATTCAAAGGGGTACGGGTATGAAGATGTCCTCGAGGGTAACACCAGGGAAGCGTATGTCCACCTATGGAGTGTTGGGTCTGTGATCCAAGAATTGTGCACCCCAACGGTTCTTAAACTTAGGCGGATCGAGCGCGTTGCACAGGCGGGTCAAAACCTGCCATATGTTTGCTGTATCCATGGCACATGCGCTCTCAATGTACCTGCTTTCTGCTTCTGCAACTCTAGCCTTTGTCGCGCGGGCCTCCCGCCGATTCCGCTGAAGCGCCCACCGTCCATACTTCTCAGCGATTGCCCTTAGTCCTGCGACGGTGATCTGGCGGAGGCCGCATGTGCGTTGGGGGCAATAAAGGTCGGCGATGAATGGTTGGGCTGAGGAGCCAAAACTGCATGGGAGTACAGCTGGAGTAGGTAGCGCGCCTCTCGTACTAGACTTGTTCTTGCGCGACATGAACGCGTTGCGTCAGAGAAATTACAAAATCCATACGAAGAGCGAGGCTTGTTATTTTAGAATACCTAGCATAAAAAACGTGTACCAGGTATATGGCGCGTCTTTACTCTTGAATGGCACCGAATAAAAATTATGAGGACAACAAGCTACAAGCAAGCTCAAGTTTTCAACACCCCTTGGGTGTGAGCTGCTATGTGTTTCTTCCTCGAATGTCAAACCGTCAAACCTTTGCCTGGCCTCCGAGATACAGGTAGTTAATCAGATCTTGAAAAACCAGCTCGCCCACTGCATCCCCTCGCGTGTGGCACTCCAGGCCGATTTTTCTCAGCGCTGCAGACACTTGATCGAGTGTGTACGCCGACTCCGACTCCTCATCGCCGTGAGCAGGAGCCGCCTGTTTGTTGCCTCGATCGCGCTTGTGCCGCGTCGCGACCCCGTCCTTTCCCCCCAACCCACTTTCATTGTCAACCGAAGGACTTTCGTCTGAATAGCGTGCTGGTACCTGTAAAGCATCGACGACGTGGTCTTTTTTATTCTGTTCCGCGCCGGCGAGATGCTGCGTCAAAAAAGGCCAGACCTCCTCTCCGTGTTGGTGGAGGAATGCCAACGCCTGTTCTGCATCACCGGTAGGGATACCGGTACCTTCGCGTGCAGATATATGCTCCAGCGCCATACTGTACTGCCCCACGTCCACGTAACTGAGGACGTAACACAATATTGGTGCAGCAGCATGGGTCGTCGTCCCGATGAAACGAATTCATAAATCGAGCATGTACGGTCGATTGTGATTTATACCCTAACTGAGAGGCATGCCATACGACTTACCATACCGCCGGTGTTACCAGATACCTGGTGCCCTGGTACCAGGGTATATGTTAACTCTTCGTGCGTACGTACGGCACATGTACTGAATCGACTGAGTATAATGCTCTACCTGGTAAGTAATACTTTGTCGCCCGGCAAGATATTCACCATCGGCAGTCAGAAGCTGGCGGGAAGCAGCCAACACATGTAGAGGGCAAACGATGTCAAAGCTTCTTCTGCGTCCGCTGATGTTTATCTCAACTCTTCAAGTCTCGATGGACCCGCTCGCGCTGCTTATACGTACTCGTACCAGTACGAAGTATGCGCGCGGGTGATGCTGTCATCTCTTGCAACGCATAACATAGTGTGGGTGTACGAGAATCTGATCTATCAAGCGTTCATCCAAAAAATTCGGAGACATGCGGCAGACTGACGAACCACACCTTGCTTCGATCCCGAGCGCCGAAAAAATACCCTCCACGGTCCTCTCCCCATGCAGTAGCATTTCATGAAACCTCGCCATCAAGGTAAGGGCGTGGTCTCGTGTCATCTCCGCTCTCCTCTTTCGCTTGACACTCGTGTTGTTGTTGGCGCCTCTGAAATTGTTGTCTTCGCGAAGGCCATAACCCAGTGACAGCGTGTACAAACGCCGTTCACGCGACGGCAGGTTTCTGAACTTGACCGTCAGGCTCTCCTCCCACTCGGCAGTTGAGAACCCCAGCCCGTGCCTGACGTACGGGTGTATCAACGTGTTTCGGCGACCGCATGGGTGCTTCGCTCTTTGCGCAACAGTACTAGTGACGGTCGGGGTCATTAT
>JBBMHQ010087729.1:0-10988 GCA_037834295.1 Postelsia palmaeformis | reverse complement strand
CTACAGCAGTCAAGTGCGGTCAGCTCACGCTCAAGCGTCCGTGTGTTGCAGCTCTGCGCTCTGCCCCCGGTGACGTGAAACGACCCAATTCGTGTACGATACTATGTAGATAACGCAGCAGCTCAAAACAGTTTTTGCTCGTACAAGTAAACGAGCATGGTCCGGCTGTCTCGCCGCCGGAAAAAAATAAATGTGCATCCACGAAATTTGACTATTGATAGACTTTTAGTGTGAAATTTGAGTTTTCCCCCATCGCTGATTGGCTGATCGTGAAAGCTTCTTTTTTCGAGTTTAAAGATCCCCGGACAAAATAATGGCGAATTTTACGTCTAAAAAAAAGACATTCCAGGGTCTAACTGTGCGAGGAACCCCCCCCGACGGTTCTGCGTCTGGCGACGCGTTTTTCTTCCGGCTCCACCCACAGCTGAAAAGTAAGGCACGCCCCTTGCCACTTTGTCCCGAAATATAGGGACTTTTAGCATTGCGATGTTGAATCAAAATGTTTCTTAATAGTTGGGGACATGGTGGTAATATATTCTAGGCGACCGTGTAAAATATTACCATCTCGTTATTTTTCCGGAAAAATGACCCAGGAGCGAATCGGCAGGGCGGACTTCATCAAGTCTACTATGTCGGCGTGAGACGTGAGTGCACAGCGCGATTGGGATACGAGAGACAAGACACACTCGGGCTCAGCTCTGTGTGCGTGGAGGCCCTTTTCTCTGCGGGAGAGTTAGTTACCCGGGCTAGGACGTACGTAGATTAGCGGCTAATCGCTGTCAACGCGGCAACCGCGAGTTTCTTTTTCCGACCTATATGCCAGGAATAGTGAATATTGTAGTCGTTTTGGGACACAACCCGCACCGCAGCATGCGCCGCCATCTACGTTTCAGGTGCGACACAGGCCTCCTTTTCAATGCTACCAGCTACTGGTACGTAACACTGCCCGAGTTACAACACCTCAGACAAACAGGCACTCGTCGAATATTGGAGGGGAGACGGACATCTCCACACGTCGGGCCGATCATCCACAGATTATCTTTAGATCACTCCCACTTCATGATCTAGATATTTCAAGGCAGATCTATTCCCGACCCACAGCAGTAGTATGAACTGTATGCTCTAGCTCATGTTGCCGGGTGGGACCCTTCCAATCTGCATGATTTACCACAAGTTTCCTGGGTTGGATGATCTGTACTATACAGATCCTATACAACCTCTCAGAACGGCATGTGAGGGACTGGATGATCTACGAGTATCTGTAGATGTGATGATTTATCCGACCTGTGGGGGCGTGCACCTCCTTCATTTTGAATGGCTCAGTCGACTGTCAGGGATTCCTGCGAAAATAAGTCCTTGAATACGTCTGTGCGTGAGTCCAACGGGGGCCGAATATGAACCTTGACCCACTCCTCCGTCAACGTCTCGCGCCAATAACGCACGCCCAAATGCCTCGTGGCGCGAACAAAACGTAACGCCAGACACAGCATAGAAAACCACCAGGCGCGGTATCGAAAGACTCACCTCTGGGTAGGCGATCGGCTCCAGAATTGACAAGCCCAGCTCCTCTCTGACGGAAGCTAGGGCGCCAACGTCGCTCCACGAAACGCCTGGCACGGTTGCGAAACCCTCTCTCTTTGCTGACGGCTGGACCTGCAGTACATATTGTTTTTTTTCCGTTTCAAAGTATTACACACAGCAGCAATTGTGGTGAGACTCTGCTATTTTTTGGAGTATCGATGTGTGCGTTCCAGTGTTTAGAATTTCTTTCGGTACTCGTTGCAACGCAAACACTCAGTGGTACTTGTGTCGGGACTGTGTTATATTCGGAGCTTTGGAGTGTGAAAGGTGTGCTTTCGTGCGTTTGTTTAATCCGTTTAGGTGGTGAAACGGAAACAGTCAGTAGCAGTTGTCGTGAGGCTCCGCTTTTTTTCGAATATTAGTGGTGTGCTATCGAACGTTCCATCACTCAGTGTTGCTGCTTGGAGCTGCGATGCACTATCTCTGTCTCGCAGTTTGTGACCGCAGAGCTGGTGTCTCTCCAGGATGGAGACATAGCACGGACACTGAGAGTGTTGGTTGTCGATGGGTGGTAATACACATTTTGTTTTTTTCGGGGATGCTATTCTATCCTCCCCTTCCGGAGATGCTATTATACTCGTATCCTTCCTTTCCAGGGACGATCTAATATCCTCTCTCACCCCAGGATGATATTATATTTCCCCTCCCGGGCATGTTATTATATCCCCCCTCTTAGGGTTGCTGCGGTGTCCCGCCGGTCGTGCAAACTTGAGGAATAATTCATCCTTTTTAACGATAGCAGCATCGCATTCCGATAGGCCATCGCCATCGAACATGTCAATGATTGACCTTGCCTCGCTTCCAGCAAGATCCAAGCAGGACCCATCAGTAGTAAGAAGCACGCCACCGAAACACGGACGCATAAAAAAACAACGCCCCGTCCTGCGTCCAACTAGGCTCGCGTCTTCCCTGCGCCCCACTGCTATCAAAACGCCACGCTGCTGTCAACAAACCTCACCTCACCGCCATCAAAGCGCCGCACTGCCATGCACTGCTGCTATCCAACACGCCCCACTGCTTTCAAAACGCTTTTTGCGCCGCTACCAAAACGCCACCACTATCATAAAGCCACATCGTTACTGCTACGAGTCAAAAACCCGAGCACTACAGCAGTACTCGTATTCATAGCTCGACCAACCTTACCTTCTTTACCGCGATCATGAAATCCTCCATGGTCACGCTCAGCGGGGCAAGCTGCGCCGGGGAGAGCGGTCCCGCAAGGAACCCCCCCACAGCTTCCGCCCCCCCCTCGCCCCCCCCCCCGGCTCGCTCCGCCACTCCTACCATTCCCTGAGCGAGGGAGAGGGCGTTGCTCACACCGTTGGAGGCGTGTTCACCACTACCCTTCGGGGCATCATGAACAGTGTCCTCGTCGCCGCCGTGAGCAGGGGCAGCAGCAGCAGCAGCAGCAGCAGCAGCAGCGGCGGCGGTTGCCGAAGTTGCGTCCAGGACTCCTGCCGAGTCCTTGGTCTGATCTGCTAGTGGGACGGGGGGCGAATGGGGTTACATTGACAGCACGGCACGTATTTTATATGTGAAGGTGTGGGTGGTGAGATTATCAAGCCTTTTGCTTTAAACCATATCGCCGGAGGATATGAAGGAACGAGAAAAAAAACAGCGACAGATGATCTTGTATGTGGAAGTGTGGTGAGCTTTCTTGACTAACCTATTTAGTCTCATCACTCCGCTGAGGGATGATTGTACAAAAACATACGACACGTATTTTGTAAGCGGAAGTTTGGTGAGCTTACAGCAACGGCCACTGCATGAATGGGGAGTGGTACGGTATAAATTGGTGTCCGAGCCACCATGCAAGGAGTCGTGCGGCACAGACCCAGCATGATCCCACCCGTACTGTTTTGCTGGGCGCTGACGCTGCTCCAACCAACAGTAGACCATCGATAACACCAAAGTTATGATTGTGTCATTGCATTGATCGCTATTTTCGGGGTACATAACAAAATGGTTACATATGCTTAGCTCATACCTACTCTTCTCTCTTCCTCAAGATCGATCGTCTGGGGTTTCAGTGAAGTGAGGAGGCGTGCTGCGACAGGGGTAGCAATTTTTTATCAAAACGTGTCACTGGGACTGACCGGGCTCCTCAACCCAAGTCGTGGGATACCAATAGTGTTTCATAGTATATTTTGTGGCGCACTTATTAATAGGTTTTAGGATCTAGTATTGATAAGGTGTTGCACAAAGAAATTGGTTGAACACAGTTTTTGGTTGGGTTTCTCGTGATTTGTTCCCTGTATAAAAACGACCCCAACCCTCGGGACCTTCCTAAGAGTTAACCCAACCCAACTCAAGAACAACTGGGCTTACAGCGATATTTTGGCGACTTGATGCCACAACCTGACTGTAGGAACATCCTGAAGTTCGTGGTATGAGGTCAAATTTTTGCACAAGAAACGGACCACGACACGAAACCCAACCAAATTGGTTCAAATCAAAATGATCTGCTACACCCTACCATATCCCAAAGTCTCCGCGCACTTGATTGTTTTTGGGGTGGGTTGATTCTCAGGGAGGATCCGCGGTTTGGGGTCACTTTTATACAGGAAGCAGACCACAAGAAGCCGAACCAAAATTTGGTTTCAACCATTTTTTTCGCAAACGGCCCTACAGCATAGTTCGTCCGGTTGCACTTTTCCCTTTTCTCAAAATCAGTTTTTTTTCGGGTGAGGCATAGAACTCTCATACTATATACCAGGTACAATCAAGCAAGGAGCCTCACAAAAATAATACCTGGTACCTGGTACCTGGTAGGCGCTACCCCTAGAAGGCAAAACACGCGTCTGAGGACCCTGAAAAAAAAACTAGTTGATGCCGTTATTGCAGCCCGGGTCTCAGGGGTTCTGACAGGCTTACTCATAAAAGCTTACCGATAACGATTGCGGCGGAGGTGTCGCTGTTGCTGCTTCTGCCGCTGCTGCCGCCGTCGGTGCTGGCTGGCGGGGAAGGGCTACTAGCCGCTGCCGGGCTTGCGCGGAGGCGTGTGAATATGCGGTTGATAGCCACGACGGCGGCTTCCTTGGTGAGGGAAGACAGGTCCGCGCCGACGAAGCCAGGAGTCTTCTTGGCGATGAGGCTGAAGTCTACGTCCCCGCCGAGGGTCATCTTGGATGACATGACCTGCAGTGGTATGTGGAGTGCATACATGGCGGACGAAGCATCGGGAGAGCGGGAATTGCGGGAGGTAAGTAACACCACTTTTACGATTGAGTGTCCAGATGAAGCACTTGTCAAACAGCACTGTATTTACTGTATACATACTGTGTAAGTATATACGTATATACCATGTTTGTATGTGTGTTGTCTTTACATGAGATTGTCCTTCCTACCCAGCTTCATCAGTACACCCAGTGTCCGTCCTGATTTCTTATTCTAGAGAGATACTGATTCTGTGGTCACAGACCGTGAGACAGAAAACATACCAAAAACGAAAGTTGATCACAAAAATGCACTGGTAAATCAAGCGAAATGTCAGCGTACCGGGTACGAGAACATACAACAACACGAGAAACACCAGAAGATAAGAACGCAAAGACAATTGAAAAAAATATATGAAATAAACCATAATACAAAGAACGCAAGGAGCACAAAAAGGCTGCTATTAATAGAGCGAAAGTGCATGTACTCAAGAAGGACAGATATTACGGAGGAATATAGTTAACAGGACCAAATATTGTTACTATAAATACGGAAATATAAAGTTTTTTGTATGTACCGTAGGTTCTATTAACTATGTTCCTCCGTAATAGCATGTGGCGCACATTTGCAGAGGATGAAGTGTCAACCGAGGGCGACGAATTTCTGGCGGTCCAGCAGCATCGCTCACGATTTGATGCCCAAGCAAGGCACGTGTCAAAACACTGTGGGTATACCTGGCGCATACCGGGACGAGGTGTCATATCGATGCCTGTATGCAATACGCTTGTGATAGACCGGCGGGAGCGGAAGGGCGCGCGGGAGCAAGCGAGCGCGAAGTAGCGTCGCGAGAATGCCATCCCGTTGGGCGAAGCAGATGACTATTCACACCAACCCTTTTAGGGCTGCGGTCCCATATGTGGGGACACCCACTCTAATTCCAAGTAGTGTGTCCCCAAAACGGGACTCCGGTCCTGAAAAGAGGATTCATATGTATAGATCAATTCGGTCCACACCAACCCTTCCAACCTCGACAACTCCTCAAGAGGACGAAATTCCGGTGCAGACACGTCACCCAATTTCCAGGTATCTCTTTACCGTATCACACTAGTGTATTAATGGCACGTGCGATAAGATAACACACATACCCCTGGACGATTTTCCGAGCTGAGTTTCTCGACAATGGGAAGAGGAGCAAACGCCGAGAAATGCGGCTATGGTAAAGACCTCCACGACATATTTCCGACGGTGCGTACCATTTGGGTTGAGCGTGTCTTAAGGCGTCAAGGCATGGTTAGGAGAGCATCGGCTCGGGAAATAGTTCCCAGGGTGAGCGCTATCTTATCGCACGTGTTACAGTGATACTGGCATACGGTATCTGTGTCGCCCTGCCAGTAGATAGGTACTGGTTCGCCAGTTGATAGCTATAGGCACTGCCAAGATTACACGACTATATTCGATCAAAACTGCTGCGAAAGAAAACAACCCGTCGCACCCGAACGAAACCTATTCGTCTCCCCCATCACCCCCATCACCCCCCCGTTGTTCCACGGCTACGCCCCATCGCTTACCTGCAAGATGCGTCCCCGAGCAGCGAGGTCCGGCACCCCGAGGCAAATCTCGCGATCAAAGCGACCAGCCCGCCTGAGCGCCGAGTCGAGGTCGTTGGGTCGGTTGGTAGCTCCGATGACCACCACAGGCTTGCCTCCAGTGTTTTCCATCGTCAGTGAGTCCATACACGTCAGGAGCTGGTAGTCGATCGGGAGGCGGAGCGGGGGGGGTACTCATTTGTCGCTTGGCTTTGGTCGGTGACCATTGATCACGCAAACCTTTCGAGGCGGAGCACCGTTCCTACTCAAAAGGAGGGGGGGGAGGGGTGGTACTTTCTGTCAACATAAATGAGTCTCCTGTACAGTAGTAGGTTATCCGTCCTGACAAACGATAAAAAGCTTCAGGTGTGGGTCAGAATTAACGTCCCGTCTACTGGTGGTCAACAACGCCACATAGCCAGGGGGGGTGCAGAGGCTAGGCAACTGTGAGGTCGCGGCGACCGAAACTTATCGAGAGGCTATTTGCCTGGGTACCATCACCACCACCACCACCAAACGCCAACACCACCATCATCACCATCGCCACCAGCATCCAGCCCTCCAGAGTGGCGTGGCGACATGAAACAAATCCGAGTACGCGTATACGGGGATGAGGCGAAAAGAGGTCCCCACCTGTGCCACAATGCGCTTCTCCATCCCCCTGGAGGATGTCTCCCTCTTAGGCGTGATGGCGTCGACCTCGTCCATGAAAATGATGCACGGGGCATTTTCGATCGCCGCTCGAAACAGTTCCCGAACCTGTCAGCATCGAATCGGGGCTTGAGCAAAAACAAATCCCACGCTAGCTCCACGCAGTCCCCGAAGCGTGGGTTCAATCAATTATGAAGGGTTTATATGTCGGACAGATCAGATCATGATCTATGTATCTACAGATAGATAATCTAGATCCTATACAAAAGCTTCCTTCACGATGTGTAGGATCTATGCAGTATAGATCCCACCCAGAATAAACATGTCCTAGATTATGCAGATTATATGGCTCCCACACGGCAACATGAGCTAGATCATACAGATCATACAGATCATACGAGTCATACAGGTCAGGGATCTATCTATCTTCCCTGAAATATCTAGATAATCCT
Organism: Postelsia palmaeformis; assembly: GCA_037834295.1. Classification (NCBI taxonomy): domain Eukaryota; class Phaeophyceae; order Laminariales; family Laminariaceae; genus Postelsia; species Postelsia palmaeformis. The sequence continues at coordinate 3,562 of JBBMHQ010087729.1, read as the reverse complement.
CAAATGGGAATGATCTGTAGATGATCTGTCCGGGGTGTGGAAAGGTAACGAAACAAAAAATCTGTGGGGCTACAGCTAGACTACCTGGTACCTGGTTTATATCACGAGTGAGCGCGACGCTGCAACGGACACGGCCTCACGTGGTGTGCTGTGCAGCGCTCGCACGACCGCCCCCCACAACGACATCATAACAAAAAAAAGCGCAATACTTAGCGGGCTAACGAAATATACGGCAGCTCCCGCCATTGTCGGAACTGGCGCTGGTGCCTATTTGTAACTGTCGTCAACGGTGTGCGTTGGTGGAAGTCCGTACAACTGTTTTTTTCTTCATACGCCAGCGTTTTTTTCAGATTATCGGTCTGAGAGCGCGCATGTCCAGCTTCACCCAGACAGTAAACTAGGGTACGATCTATAATTTTGACAGCCGTAAAAACTAGCATCTCGCTTCGCTCGAGACTAATAGCTTCATGCGCATCCAACAATCCCTCGAGACCGGTAGTGCTTCCTCACCGGGGCAGGCATTGCAAGCAGAGCGAACACCGCAAGCGAAGAAATAAGCAGAGCAAGCAACGCGAGCAAAATATGTAATGCAAGCAAAGCAAGCAGATCGAACACAGCAAGCAAATACAACAAGCAGAGTTAGCGGAACAAGCAAAGCAAGCAAACAAACCAGAAAGCAAACCAGAGAGCAAGCGAAGCAGGCAAAGCAAACAAAACAAGCAAACGAAACAAGCAAACAAGAAAGCAAGAAAATAAGCAAGCAAGTCTTCGCTCTCACCTTCTGCTCGGACTCCCCCGACATACCGCTGACGATCTCCGGCGCCGAAATACGGAGGAAAGACACGCCGAGCTCGCCGGCTATTGCGTTGGCCAAGAGCGTCTTCCCGCAACCGGGCGGACCGTGCAAGAGGATGCCTCGGGGCTAAGAACAAAGACGCATCCGTCACAATAGGGGGGTGGGGGTGAGGGTGGGGGTGAGGGTGGCACTCACCAGCGATGGGGGTGGGGCGGGGGAGGGGAGGAATCGTTAGCCCTCTCGATCCAAAACGATGGTGAAGGCGAGCGTCGTCGGCAAGCTATGTCGGAGTTGAAAATTCAAGTCGAGTTTTTGCTTAAGTTTAGTTATAGTCTAGTAATTCTAGTTATAACTCTATTCTTCTAGTATAAGTCCAAGTAATATTCTATCAACAGTTACCTGGTACAGTTTTAGTCTTCTTTGCACTTTACTATTTAATACACACAATCCAAGTCTCCCACCAATCGTAATATTTCTGGTCTATTAATTATATTTAGACAGGACGATGCCCACTTATAACTTCATTATAGTATCGCTTCTAACCAATCCTTTTTCTGTATGCTCCCTTCTCCGTGCAACGTAAAACAAAATGTAACTCTCATAAACTCCAAAATTACCTTTTATTAGCGGCCTCCGCGCGACATTCCAAGTCTTCTCCTTTCCGACGTGAAATACGCATGCTTTCCTGCCCTCCTGCGCCTAGAGCCGCTTCCGCCTAATTCCATCAAAATAAAAGTATTCCAGCTACCGAGAAGTTCACGCAGCCCTCTCTGTCGTATTTTGTACACTATAAAAGCCGCGGTGTAGACACAAAGCAACACCGCCCTCTCTGCAACAACAACACACCCTTTCCCTCCTGCCCTCCTACCCTTTGAACATCCGGTCCTCGTCATATACCGCCGCTTGACCCGAATCTGCATCGAAATAAGAGTCTCTTTCGAGCTACCGAGGGGTTCACGCAATCCTCTTTTCCGCCTTTTGTACACACTACATCATACGCCGCGCCTTCGACTATTATTGCAGACAACAAAGCAGTACCTTCCTTTATACGTAGCTCTGCAACAACACCCAATTTCCGATTCATCCTCCCTATCTCCTTCTACCGCAGCACACTGCTGTACACACACAACCATGCACGCTTGACACGAGAAGGTATCTCCCTCTACAGCAGTAACAAAGCTTGTTTGTCCCGCCGCATTATTGGCGGAGATCGTATGAAGTACGAGGTATAACGTATGAAGTATAAACTTGAGTTCCGCCGCACCTTGCTCTGAACCGTTACATTTTGGAAATCCGTCGCATTTTTCCCAACCGACTACACCTCCCTGTCTGAAGAAGAGAATGAGGAGCGACGCTTGCTACACCGCGTTGTTGGTGGCCCGTGGCGATGATGATGGCTTTCGGCGCGAAGACGTTACCCCAAGCAAAGACAACTTGACTGCATACAACAGAGGAAGGAGTAAGCCTGCCTGCAGCACCTGCGGTGAGACAACTGAAACCGCCTATCGCCGCAACGCACAGACTCACGAACGAACTGGCTGGATGGTTACCTGTAAAAAAAGTTGACCGAAGGCATACGAAACCTGACTATACCTCCAACAGGGCGCAAAGGCGGCCGAAGGGTTGGCCGCGTCTGTCTATCTGCCTCGCAACTGTCAACCCGGCCGCCAGAGACGAGTTAACCCATGATCTTCACACAGCAGCTATGTACCCATTTATGTCTATTTCACAGCCGTACTTTTCGTACGTTCATCGCTTCTTTCCGGTACACTTTCTTCCCTGTTGCGAGACGCTTCTTCACGGTGCAAAATACGCTGTCTCTCCTAGCAGGAGCGGATGTATCACGCGTATGCGCGGTTCATACATCATCCTCCGTCGGTTCTTCTTGATTCGCTATCGTATGATGTTGTTGTTGGCACCCCGCTCGACCTCCACTACTACTTTAAAATCAGTAAGAATCACTTTGATTCCAAACAGCTTTTCACGAAGTCAAAGCTCGCCCTATATCACCTGTGTAGCAGCCTATCTGACTGTTTTTAGGGGGTGAGCCGACAATGCTCGCGGCTCGAAAGCGTTCGATTTTCTCGATATCATTAAATGCACGGTAGCAATATTCTTCCGTGCGTATACACTTTGTTAAACCAACATTCAACAGATGCTCCGAGTATACTCGATACTCCGAGTACTACTCGGAGTATCGACTTATTTTCGTACTCCGAGTGCTGGCAGTATGACCAGTACTTGCAGTCGAGTACAAGCAGTACCCGGAGTACAAACACCTAAATTACTCGGAGTGTATCGCGAGTATTAAACCCAGGAATACGAGTAAAATACTCCGATTAATACTCTAACGCGGATTCCCTAGGAGTAGAAAACCCTGAATATTACAATTATTACTCTTGCTTCGGGATATGAAACCCTGAAATACTCCGAGTAATGAAGTATTCGCAATATGAAAAACCCAAACGCTTCGAGTTCGTAAGGTGCGAGCAGTACAGGATCCCTGAATACTTCAAGTACGGAGAGTATTCCAAGTAACGAACCCCAGAATACTCGAACTACAGCAGTATTTCAGAGTATCGAACCCCGAAATACTTGAAAGCACGGGCAGTATCAGAAGTATACTTCATACAGCCCCTCCCCGCTGTTAAGAAATTCACTCGTACGAGTTTTGGTAAGGCTTGTTTTGTGTCACGAATATAAAACTATTGCTCAGAAGCTCTGCAAAGTCGTTGGTTTCGTAGGAAATTGAAGTTGATGTCTCAC
>JBBMHQ010087718.1:0-10988 GCA_037834295.1 Postelsia palmaeformis | reverse complement strand
AATGGTGGGAGACCCACTTGCATGGAGGTCGTTAAGAATCCGAGGAGAAGGAAATTCCGATGATTTTCTCTTCAAGCCATCCGGCAGGAGGCGCGGATCTGGCTCTTTCAGCAGTGTTACCACCTTTGGAAGGGGGTCGAGCGCACCACGCGGCGCGAGGTTAATTGAACAGAAACGCAGGGGCGCAGGAAAGCAAGAAGGGCGAGGTTGTAACACCTGTCGGCAAGATGCGTACAACAACATACAATATGGTATGAACGCTAGACGCCAAACTGTATTCAAACAACGCCATCCTGCAGTATAATGCACACATGTACACGGCAACAACGAAGTTGCGGTCGCCAGGTTCCTCACACGAGGTTCTTCACACCGCAGGCTCGTGCCCCTGCTTGTCGATCCCGGGGGTTGTGCTCAGTCAAGCTTGTAGTGAAGCCCACCGACCGACCCCTCTCGCGCACCGTTCCCGTTAGTTACACTGCTGTACAGCGGGTTTGTGGATTGCCGGATATCGATAAAAATGCGCCCTGCAAAGACAGGGTTCATGCTCTTTGTTTGAAATACGGCCCTTTCTGAAATTCTCAGTACCGCAACCTCTCGTGTAGGAGAGGGTTTCTCCCGTAACCCGTATATGACAATACTATGTACACGAGTGACGCATGAAACATCGGCTTGTAGCCATGTATGCGCGAATAAAAAACTTAAAAAAGGGTTGAATTGACACACGACACGAAATCGCGAGCGTGGAAGTGTGGTGAGCTTACGCGGTTTTTTTACCAATTCGACCGAGGATTAAAAAAAAAACATTGTCGCTATTCTGTGTGTTCATGCGTGGTTCCTCTGGGCGCTCCGGCAGGACACAAACCTCTTGCAAAAGTTTGGCGGTGTCCCAGGCCCCTGTCCACTGGTCTAAGACGGGACGCATCGAGGTCGTGCCGTCCAGAAGAACAGTGAAGTTAAGGTGGAAAACCTTTCAAACGATAAGGTATTTGGGTTTCATCAGCGGCGGTGGCAGCGGCGGCAGTGGCGGTGGTACAGGGGCGGGATAAGAAAAACAGTGATCAAAGTTAAGCTTGGCGCGCCTGATCGTCCGTTCGCACATCCATGATCTAGCGTTAGCAAAACCATGAGTTGTAGGGAGGCGAATGTCATGCACAAAATACTACCCAGTAAAGATATACAATGCTTGGCCAACATGATCGACCTTCGCATGATGTGAAAAAGAGTTGATGCTGAAGTACTCTCTGTCCCCTGCCGCACACCGCGGTTCACCCCTCTCACCCTCTCCAGGAACCTTGCGTCGGGCGCAACGAACGGGTATCCTTCTGACGCCACGAGCTCGAGGGTCAGGGTCCGCCCCTCGTACGGGCAGCCATCTGGACATACGATTCTTGCCTGAAGGGTGGCGGGCGATGGATTGACCAACTTAATGTTTCAACACCAGCATAGTTGCGGTGAAACGCGTGTTCGCGAGCCGAGCAGCGAGCGTTGGCAAGCAGAACAAACGGGAAAGCGCGGGGAGGGGCGGGCGGGGGGGTGGGGTTCGACGATTGCATCGATGTAAACGATGAACGACGCAGATGCAGCAGTCTATAGGACGACCACGAGTCAAGCAGGCAATAGTTTGCAGGCGAATAGGAAGAGTGTGGGGGTGAGCCATGGGAAAGAACAGAAAGAGAGGAAAGGGGCGGAACGAGGTGGGCGGGAGGAAGGCAAAAGGGGGGGGGGAGGGGCAAAGTTTCTGTGATAGTGGGCGGAAATTGGGGAGGAATTGACCTAAAAATATGAAGGTGGGAGCAGCATCGTGTGCGAAGGTATTAGTGCAGCTTGTTCAATCCTTGGCTTTACTCGCCAGGCAACCGACGTAAAAAACGCAAAAAGCGTTGGTACTTGAACAGACACTATCCAGCGCGGCCTGGACGAGTAGTCCCCGTCGACGTCGTTACACCCACGAGCCGCGCCTACACGTAGATGAACGGCAATACGACGCAGGAAAAAATTAGCTGAGGAAGGAACTTGCTTGACAGGGCGAACTATACGTTCACAGGGGGGATGATTTCGAACAAGGCAAGCAGTCGGTAGATCGGTCAGCCCTATAGTCAACGCGCCTGCCTCTGCTGTGGAGGTAAGGAGCCGGGGCTAAGATTAAGTTCCCCTAGTATTTTTGTCAACACTGTCATACAAGAGAGAGCGAAAGAGTGGACGGTCCCCTTGGTTCGTCCCCACCTTCGCAGATTCCACGCAAGGGATGGGGTTGCTTTTCAGTTGTGTCAGCTCCTGCGTGAGGTGGGAGGCCATGGCGGAGTTCATCACCGCGCGGCCGAAGGCATTGTCGTCCAGCTCCACCTCTCCGTCCCTCAGCTGGTACCCCCGAGAGCACGCGTTGGGTGGTGATGTTAGTTGGGATTGGTGTGGGGTTGATTTGGGGTTTGTTGCAACATCAACCAAAATATTTGCCCCATGACGAAATAAGAGCGGGATTCATCCATCGTACAAACCCGTACTTTGAAAACGGTTGCACGAGGAATGACGATTTTCGCAGAACGCTACCCGGTAGCCTTTTGGTGCGTAACTCGCTATTGATAGCACACCAAACGATCGGGTCTCGCCTTCTTCATGAGCAAGACGAACTCCTGGAACTCGATGGTTCCCGACTTGTCGTAATCGATCCGCTCCATCTCCTCGTGGATCTGTCTCCGAAAACGAAGGCGGCCATCAGACAGTAGCAACACCAGGAGGCCAAGGGAGATGTGAAGCGATGACGCGCGGAGCAAAGCGTTGGGGGTGACGGCTTATAGGGAGTGGTGATACGCGTGGTACCGTACGAACTCACCAATTTATTCTTGCAGCCGCGGCATAAAAGTCCACGTTGTCTGAGCGACCTCGAAGGGAGAGGGGGCACTTTGGCCTTTCTTGTAGCGATCGGAGCAGTGTGCGGAGCACTTCTGTATGGTCTCTATCTGCCGGCAAACACAAACTCACACCCTGATATTAACACGAGTAGCACACTTAGCTGCTCGGACGCTATGTGGTGGGGGGTGCAGCTATGACTCCACCCCTTTTTTTCGTGGCTAAAACGCCTCCACTTACTAACGATAGATGCACGTGTCTACCTCCTTTATGAGTCAAAGTGGTAGACTAGTCCCTGTTGGGGCGAGTGAAGTAGTTAAAACGCATTCCATCAGGTCGCTGAGATGAAACAAAACTGTGCACACCGTCAAAACGTGCTTCACTACTTCATCCTGTACAGTAGCGACGATGATGCCGAGGCGCCGATTGTTGGAGGTCCGTTCAACGATCATCCCGACGAAGCTGTTCAGTAATGGTGTCTCTAACATGGTACGTTAGGACAGTGGGAGTAGGCTTGCCCGTTCCTTGCTGTTGGTTGTCGTGTCCACTGACCCAGGCTGATATGAGACAAAGAGAGAAGGTCAAAGCAGAGAACAAGCGACGGTAGCAGTCTTGTAGGATTGATATCGATTGGACTGTCGAGGATTGAGAATGCCGCAGGCGGATCCACGAAACGTGAATATTGGGTTCCACTTGTTCGCGTCAGCCTTGCATGCCCGTCGTTTTGAACTTTTTTGCGCCAAACGCCCAACCCCTTTGCGATATTACGCACAAAGTATCTGTTTGCGATATGCAACAATCTTCATACAGTGTAATATGTAATGTTGTAAATAAACAAATCCAACGTGTTCGAGGAGCTTAAGCAAACCTGCGCCGTGATCACACCTTCTCCTAGAACAAAACAAAAGCTTGGGCTCTGTGGAAACAAGTTTGTTACCTTGCACAAGCACAATCACCTTTTCCTTGGTTGGCTGCTGCCCGAACGTTCTTAAAAGACTCCCCAGCTCTTCCTCGTTGAGCACTCCATCTCCCGATTCGTCAAACATCCCGAACGTCAGCCTCATCTTTTCTACGGCCCCCTTACCGAACTCCTTCATAAGGCTCGGAGGAAGAGAGTACGCGAGCATCCGACTTTGCGTGACGGCCTTGTCGGCATCCATGTCCTTTAGCAGCGCAGCAAACTCATCGAAATCGAGAGCGCCAGACCTGTCTCGCCCAAGACAATGTCGAACAATCGCGGCGGGGCAAGGTACATAGGTGGGGCAGAGTACTGTTGGAAATGAAGCGGGAGGTAAGGTAGGGTTGGGTAGGTTAGGATACCGTAGATTATAGTAAGGTGAGGTACTCGTAGTGCAAGGTAGAGTAGGAGAGGAGACGAGAAGGGAGGTAAGGGCGCGTTGTGGTGAGGTGCAGGGTAGTGGAGTCACGATAAGTTTGAATGATGTTGGCCCGCGGGGTCTAGCTAAACAGCAGCAGCAGTAGGATAGCTAAACAGCAGCAGCAGTAGGATGGAGGCGCGGACTGTGGAGTTGCGACAGGCACGTCCGCTCCGGGCGATGTTGATTGATATACGCCTCGACGGGCGCTGGAACTGATGTCTCCGTTTGAATAATAACACCGGGACGCTACAGCACTGTAGTTGTTCCAATATAAACGCGATTGTCTGCCCCTCCGGTGCGATGCCCGCTCAGCGGAACTTGCCACTGTGATCCCCGGCCAAAACATATATTATCCCCACAGGTAGTTTTTTTAGAGCTTGTTGTAAAATTAGTGCCACGCTGGACATACAGCTCATTACATTAGCAAAAACTCGACGACTCAGAGGCTCTGTCTGCTTAAAACTTCAGTGTCGTCAATACTCCACAGGCGGCGGGGATGAGGCCTCTCGATGAATACAGTCTGCCATAATTATGCGCATTAGATTGACTTCCCGATCCAGCTCTCGCGAGAAATGTTGGGATTCTTTACCGTTGGATCCGCTGTCTGTGTACCACAGCACTGTATGATCATACATACGGCACCACAGCGTTCCGCTTTGCACTCGACAACAACCTCTGCGGTAGCGCACGAGATGAAGGCACCGCCACGGACAGAGTTCTCACCGGTGAAGGTCGTATATGTTGAACAGGTCTGGAAGGCGTTCCTCATCGTAGTCCACTCCGTACTCTTCCAAGATCTTAGACAGCTCCTCGATCTCCAGAACTCCTGTCGGTATTGTTCCGGGCACGGTCTCGAGCGATCACGTTTGCGGCCCTAAGTAGCACTGTTGATTGGTTCGGGAAAGCAGTTCAGTCTACGGTAAGGCGATTTCTTACAGGTGATTTGTTGTCGTTGAGGCCAAGGATGCAGTGTCGCTGGAGTTACAGAGGGTCCTTCTTTTTTGTGCTGAGTAATTATGCGGTGATACCGCAGCCCCTGGAACGTAACGAACGTGGCATCACGAGCTTACCTACTCGTTTAAATGTGCATTTATGTATCCGGAAGTTCAGGAAAAAGCCAGGACAAAGACGCCTGTATTGAGCTCTGAAAAAATCTCTGTAGAGTAGACTGGTGGTGTCCAACAACAGGCACGCTGCCGTCTATGGTTGCAGTAAAAGAGATATTGACTACCTGATCCATCCACGTCGTGCTGCAAGAACACCATAGTCAGCGCCGACATTTTCAGATTCTCGTCGGGTGTTTCTCCGCAGGCGGCCAAGGTGGGGCGTTCCAGGTGCGCCACGCAGTAGCCGTTGGCGCAACAGGGTGGCAGGGGAAGACGATCGACAATACACCGTTTCCCACCAAAGGGGGATCTGATGACACGATTCCTGCGCGGTGTATTTAGAGTTTAGCGAAACGCGGCGGGTGCCATGAGCGCTCGAAAAACCAACACGGTATATATTATCCTCCGCCCATCTGATGCAATGGAGTAAACACGATGATGGGAGAAAGACGAGAAAGTAAAGATAGGAAAGAAGCAAATATCAAGAGCGAACATATATTCACTATCAATACACCCCCCCCCCCTCTGGTTCAACATACTATATAAGAAACTGGGAGAAACAAGAGAAGTACGAAACCAGGGCAGAAGCAAATGCGAAGAACGTGCGAGTTACGCGTGCGAGTTGTCGCCAATCGCGCGTGAAAGGGTACTGAAACAGAGATCGGCAGCGTTATGCAGTAGTACTGCAGCGGGGGACTTCGATCCCGAGGGCCCCTGTTCCTCAGAGGTTCGTGGGTGCGCACGCGAAAGTACTGCTCGTCAAATATATTTCCTGTTACTGTGCGTTCGAGCACATCATGCAATCTGATGAAGAAAGGGAGCAACCTGTGCAGTGAAGCTAAATGTAAAGACAGCAAAATATTGCTTATCGTACCTGTTCTGCCCTGCAAAAGCCTAAGCCACTGCCTTGAGGTACGTGTACGCCCGTGCCTTCACGTGCTACACTGGTACCCGTGTACTGGTGATCGTACTCGTATAACTGTAGTGCTCGTATATACTCGTGCTGGTATTGCCGGCAAGTCGGACTATTCGCACCTTTCAGCCACAAGCCCAACGAGAGAGGCGAAGGATACCGTGTCCTCGCCGTTGTCAAGGGAGCTGACGGAGCCGGTCATCTTCTCTCGCGCAAGACTACGCTCAGCCCTTCCCGCCAGACTCTGAAGTCAAATGCGGCTAGGTGTGGACGACATATATATATGTGTGAACGCACGATGTGCCAGATTCTCTACCGTATGTGCGAGCGGAGCGCTAGCCTATGCACTGCCCCTTTTTCGCCAAGATTTGCTGAGGCGTCTTAGATTCCGAGAGTACCTATACCTGCACGCGATCTAGAGTGACGTACAAGGGGAATATACAGGTAAGCTTTGAACGGACATAAAAGGAAACGCTAGGCTTCGAATTATATGTGCTACATGAACGTTATTGGTTGGTTTATCACGCCAACTACAGGAGCCATCGATACCTGAGTGCGCAAGTCAGAACCCAGCACAAAGAAACCGCAGGCAGGGCTACAATTCAACAGTACACAACCCTTGAATGTGGCAATATACGGCCCGTAGTCAACAGTGTGCGTGGAAGCAGCTCGTGTCTATATGTCGGCCCTTCGTGTGGTGCGTTGCTGCCCGAGACAAGTAATCCTCACGATACTCTCTTCCCAAACACAACGCGGATGGAAAGTTCGAAAGCCACCACGCAGGCTACGGTAGGATCCCACCAGAAAACTGATGAGCCTCTCTCTTCGAGGAGGCTCCATATACCACCCGAAATCGGATTCAAGAAAATGTGTACGGGCCTTGTCCTCATGGGCACCCCCCCCCTCCGCTCGCAGACCTGAGTCGAAGCTGTTTTAAAATCAACAACAAGGTTTGGGCACTGTACGGTAGTCTCTCACACTTCGAACCTTGTAGTACCGCAGTCCCTTCTTTTAAGGATAAATTACTTCGATTACAAGAAGATCGTGAGTTCCGTCCTCAAAGCCCCACCGATCTGTGTTTTCGAAGCAAAAGGTGCGACCCACGTACCTCTACACCGGAGCACGTGTCACATTGACTTTACAGCATCTACCTACGCGAATCGAATAAGTACAGCCGACGTCGTGAGAATGTGAGCGCCATGGCCAGCTCCGACACGAAGCTGTTCGAACGCGGCTGCCGACTCGTCGAGAAAGGCCGCCGCCTCCTTTGACCAGCGACACATGTGACACGTTACCTACACGCCTCAGGCACACAACACCTTGACCTATGTTGCTGCACTACTGCGAAATGTATGTTTGTTACATGTGACTTCACCTCGGAGGCAACAGCAGCCAACACAGTGCTGATCGCGCCCACCGGTATCCGTCCCAGTCGGCTCGGGTCGAACTTTTTGCAAGCTTCGATGAGGCCGGTCCTGTCGTCCGGCTCGAGCCACTTCCTGCAACAATGGCCAAAACCAGAGAGCCCAGGAACGCGAAGACGATCCCGGATGTGTAAAGGACAGGCAACCTCTGATCAAATTTGGACGAGAAAATAAGGAATTGCCTCTAAAAACCATTTGCCTGGTACAGTTCAAGCCCGCCATCAAGAAACTCCTATTTGGAGTGAGCCTCAGATTATCATTTGTCGCTCAAGGCCAGGTCACTTTCTTGTATCACGTTTCTCTCAACCACCGAAGGTATCGAAACGTATTCTTCTTGTATGGATTTTTCATATCCATTCCGGATATTCGGAGAGAGTGGCCCTTGCCTCGGAGTGTCGGTGGCCGTAAGTGCTGGGAGTGCCAAGCGAAGACTGCAGCCTGCAGCCAGCAGCAACAAACTACCAGGTATAAAAACATTTGGAATGAAGCAGAGCAGTGTAGCCCATCGGGATACTTGTGCGTACTTCATCCATGCAGGTCATCAACCCGACCCGCACCATCCCGTATACCTCCTTGCTGCCATTAATCTCAAATATGAATATTCCCTACTCGCCGTAATGTACAGTATAACAGGTAGAGGTACAGTACTACACTGTACATATGTACTGCACATGTCATATAAAATGTTTCATTTCTACAGCAGACCGATAAAAACAGCAGACATATCAAGGCACAACGTCTATAGGGCGAACATTGGGAGACATTACCCTTTCCGACCTGCTCAGGGCGCGTGGAGCCGGTCCGCAACAGGGGCGTCTTGAAGCGGTGCGAAATTCGCCTCGAGCAGTACCCCTGCACCTAGGGCGGCCTGCTCGTCTGTACTGTACAACTCTAGCGGCAACTTTATGCTACGCGTGATCTCGTCACGCTCAAGCATCACATGGTAGTCGTACACATGATGGGTACGCTCCTGTGCTTTATTATGTGCAATCCTCCCCCCAAACCAGCCCACCTCAAGCCTCACGAGAACCCCACGTCCCACCAACGAGCCGTCCAGAACCAATGGCTTAGTTGCCTGGAGACAAATGCCACGTGGGAACTCCATGGGTACGATCTCCTATCCCTGTCCCAGGTCATCCTCGTTATCGTGGCGAGCAATTGCGTCGTCGAGAAGGGCATCCAGCGGTACTGTACTCTACGGTACCCGGCACGGATATATGTTCGAGCTCAAGACACAGGCGAAAACTACACGTTTCTTATTGAACCTCGGACCGTATGTTGGTCACCTTGGTCGCCAAACTAAGGTCTATTTCTTCGGCCTGGACTACGTTTTTCTGTTCTATGTTTTTTCCTCATCACTTTTACCTTCCAGCGTAGTTCGTAGGAGGTAATACTCTCGACGCCCTTCTGGACAAGCCGTGTTCACAAGTGTCTACCCTTCTCCCCCTCAGTACGTGCTTTTACTTTTTATCGCGCATAGGGTTCAGCATTCCCACTGCTCGTCGATTTTCATCGAATTATAGCTAACCCACGCTCTCGCGCTTTCCGTATATGTGTTTGGCCCCAAAGGTGAGCTTAGTTTCTTTTTGGGCTCTTTCTTATTTGCGGTCCTATAATGTACAAGAGTACGGCTTGTTTCGGGTGTTGGAGGCTGCGTGGTAATCAGGAATGTGCCACACGATCTGGACTCGGTTCACGAGTAAGGCACTGTAGTACTACGTCGGCCCCCAACATGACCTACAACCCCTTTCAAACTTCTCAAGGCCTTAGTGGAAACGAGCAATGCTGAGGCCGCCGACTTAATTTTTCCAGTACACATACCATAAACTGTCATGGCATATCGTAACATCATGTCTTTTGCTCACTTGGCATCAGAAGAAAAGTGGTAAGGATCTGCCGCCCATGTCGGGCGTCTCGGAGATCTCGTAGGGCACCCTGCGTGCCTTGTGTCCTTGTCCAGCTCCCGAATCACCTCCTCCAGCTTCGGAGGCTCGGCCCAGGAGTACTGGGTCAGCTCGGGTTTGACAATGGCCATCGAATCGGTTCGTATCCGTACGTCAGATGAGGGATCGATGGGTAGAGTGGTTGGCACTTAATTTATGCGAGTACTCCTTTCCTCGGGCTCGTCGTGTTGCAGGTAACAAAATTCTGATTCGAAACAATAACGCGGCAACAACGCAATCTGGCGACGTCGCCACGTTCGTGTGTATCAGAAAACACCTGCTAGACTATCCCAGCGAGCGCAACAGTACGGAACACGAGTCCGATGGCACGGGTCGCGAGCCACGACGCTATGATACGCATCAAACTCCTATCTTTCGAACTTCGATTAACTACCAACTGTGAAAATCAGTCTCGCCGCGTTTGCTAAAAACGACCGTTTCGTGTCAATCGTAGGAGTTTGCGCCGCTTTTTTCGCAGAGAGGGATGAATTTTCTTTTGGCGACAGGGGCGGCACGTACATGCGACGGACGTGACGAGGATGCCGGCTTTGATGATATCTCGGCGAGCCACGTAGACTTGGAGCGATGTTTTACGGGTGCTATCTTGCGCGTTAGCTGCTGTGGTAGCGGGGGTCCTGCACTCGTGCAACGTTATACGTACGGTATACTCGTGAGTCAACAGCAGTACGAGTTAAGGTTAGTATTTTCAAGTACGTACGTCAGATGTGACCTCGATACCCAACATTACAAGCTGCGCAATTCGTCTGCATATATCCCGTCTATGTTTCTTTGCAGCATGATGGTTTTGCACGATTTACGATGTACTGCCTACAAGGTGTGTGATACCTTGGCACCTGGTGAGCCGTATTCAAGATTTTATTCCCCGTCTTCGTTTTTGGATTTTTTTAATTATCACTTTCACTTTCCAGCATACCAGGTACCTGGTAACTCGTAAGAGGGTTCACCCTCAGCAGTCTTGAGCTGGACAAGCCGCTGCCACATGTGTCGTCCCTTTTCCCCCCCGGTACGTACCTTCACGTTGTGTCGTGCATAGGGTTCAGCGTTCCCACTTCTCGTCGATTTACATCGAATGAAGCTAACTCACGCCTTCGCGTTTTTCTAACTATTTTTATGAGATAAAAAAGTCCTTACAAGTCGTATAGATATGAAACGAATCCAGGCTACCTGGTCTGAGGGCTTTTGTCATTGTCATGAGGCAACACATGCATGGTTCTCAAGCGGTTGGTGGTAGTGGCATCCTCGGGCCACCGGTTACCACCCAGTGAGGCATAGTACATGAGAGAACAACTAATCAAGGCATAATGACCAACCTCAGTGCCAGAGCAGGACTGGAGTCCGACCGAGTCGAGAGGTGC
>JBBMHQ010087707.1:0-10990 GCA_037834295.1 Postelsia palmaeformis | reverse complement strand
CTGGTTGTGCTGGATGTCGACAGGGAGAAATAACGGTTTTATGTGAACAGCAACACACACGCGCCTACCCTTCGACGTCCAGCACAACCAGTGTCCGTACCGGTTCTTCAATCCTATGTCTGATGTAGAGAGGCATCAGAACTACGCCACAGCAGCAGAGACACTACCGTAACCACCTGGTACAGCAGTATCGTGCAAGCAGAGGTAGACAATAAATAATGCAATCAATAAATGCCAGTGACATCGCACTGTTTTTCGTTGTTCTTCGGTTCGCCTGTTTTTTCTTGTTCCCAAGTATTTCCCTTGGTTCTCATTACAGCATTAGTGATACCTGGCAGTATTTTTGCTCTAATTAAAGGAGCAGCCAGTATGAGCAGTGGTGTTATTTCTCCATGTCAGTTACAGCAGTATATAGTAGCATCGTAAGATTAAGATTGCATATATAAGTGTCTGCCGCATTCCTGTTGCGAAGGGCACACCTATTTTTTGTCTTCTTTTTTGGATTTTCGATTCGTTTTTCCTGATTTTTCTTTGATACAAAAAACGATTCGAAATAAATAAAATAGATAATTAAAAAATAAAATAAAAAACCACAAGGTAGTACCTGTACGTAAAAAGCTACCAGGTACCTGGTAGAGAAGAGGCGGCCACCAGATATCAACATTTAAACCGAGTAAACTAAGGACGCGAACCGCAGCGCAAAAAAAACTAAACATGAATAATTTATGGCGAAAAATGAGCTTTTTGCGACCATCAGCCGAGAGAGAGAGAGACCACGTACGAAGCGGCTGGTGGAAGTCGGCGAGGATCCCACCCCAAGCTGACGCGCGCGGCATCTTGCAGCGGTGATATTCATAGGGTATTTGCTCACCATCGCTGCGCCACGCATATACCTGGTGCGACAGTAAGGTAAGCCAATTTGAAATATTGTATTGCAGTGCCACACGGCGCGCTGCACTGCCACGCTCTATGAACCACGAATCTGCGGAGGCTTCAGCGGACACTATGGCAGTTGCCTAATTCCAAGTAGTTTGTCCCCCAGAAAGACCTGAACTCCTGAACTCCTACGCACGAGGACTGGTTGGATATGCGAGCTCTTTTAGTACCGCAGTCCCGTTCTGGTGACAAAAATCTTATACTTTGATCGGATTGTCCGAAAAATGGGACTGCAGCTCTAAAAGGGTGCTTACATATCAGGACAGAAAAGGTACGGATCTGGTTCCTTCCAGTCTCTCGTCAACACGACGCGGCACAATCCCTGCAATAATCCAACATGCGCGAATTCTTCTTTGCGCATGGTGCTTCGGTTGCTGCGCACCGCTGTTGTTTGATCCCTGAGTTACTGTTGCAGGTTGCGCCCCCGGGCAGCAATGAGGGGATCGCATGGCGGACAGTGCAGTGCTGGAGGCAACGTATACAAGACCAGCTAGTAATGGCTCCTATGATGCGGTGGGAGTATCGCAAGCCAAGAGAAATTGCCAGACCGGCCAAAAACTCAGCGTGAAAGATAAGCAGCAAAGCAGCCGAATTAGGACCCCACGCACGCCGGCGCACACCGGCAGTGTCGACAGGCAGCGGCCGCAGGAGCGCCGTCACCGCAAGAAGGCAAGGGAGCGAGAGAGAGAGGGAGAGAGAAGGGTGTTGTGGAATGGGGCACAAACACACCTTCATGGTTCCTACATCGAAGCCGATGCTGTCCGCAAGCTCGATGGCCTTGGCGTCAAGACCTACTCCGGGCGTAACAAACACGAGGGTTTTGCTGATGATCCAGTCCTGCTCTGCGCTCCAGAGGACAAGCCTCTCCAGCATGGCCTTGCCAGCATCCACCACCGGCAGGACCATATCGGGAATCTCCATTCTTACCCGAGCGTCCGACAAAGTGCGTCCTTTACCCGCCCACGACGGAGAGCTGCGGTCTCCCAGCCAAACAAGGGCTTACACAGCAGCTGCACAGGTGACGTGCCACCAACAGATTTTACTTGGCGAGGGAAGCACGAAGCACGAGCACGAGGCAGCGAGAGTCTTTCGTAGGCCAATCATCTACGTCCGTCGCCTTCACTATTACGCCGCGTTTTTGGTACATGATCGACTATCATCAGAGCCCCCAGCTCACAACCTCGCAACTAGCACAGCACGCCCACGCCGGCAGTTCACGTCTGCGCCCAGTGCCCATGCTCCATGGAAGAGAGGTGGGTCGTGATCTGTCCCTCCATTCACAGATTGCAAAGTCTCTGAGGTTTAGCCGACTATTGCGTCGCCCCTCTGTACTGGACACGTATACTATGTGCATTGCCTTGATGCTTTCAGTACAGAGTGTTTGCTGCTGCTGCCAACTAAATACCTACCGCGCGCGCTTCCTTTTGTTCTGGCGTCTGGCCTTTTGTTCTGGCGTCTGGCGCATTGTGAAGGAGTGGGGATACGGGTATGCGTGTATGCGTGCTCTCAATGGAGAAACCTGCCTTGCGGCCTTGCGTTACTGCCGGCACGCGCTGAACAGTACGTGCAGAAAAACAGCGAATATGACTATAACACGTAACGCACGCTGACGGAGCACTCCTCTGTTGACGCCAAATGGTCAACTGGCCAAATGATAGGGCTGGGCATTGGCTGACTCAGCCAGTAGCATTCATACTGTCGTCATAATCAACCAGTATACTGCTGTATTGCAGCAGTATATCGTCTCTTTTCCCTACCCCCTTTCTTTACCGTCATAGCTCATAGCTCCCCCCTCCCGAAACGCACTTACGGGGTTTCCGCACGGCACTATGGCGTGTTTCTTGGGCGTACGCAAGATAGAACTCCCTAATATACTGGTCAGGGTGGTCAGTAGATTTCTACTGTCAGTAAATTACTACTGCCGGTATATACTGTGCTAGTGCCCAGCCCTGCCAATTGATCCTTCCGTCACCTGTCCACCCCTGCGCCAGTGATGAGCGATTGTTCAAGCGATCGGCGATCACTATTAGGCGATCGCGATAACCCTGTTGGTAGCCGGTGTTACGTTCGGTTCGAAAACAGTGCGTGCGTAGTGTGGCCAACCAACAGTCGTATACCCATCATTTGAAGCGTATCACACAGAGGATACAGTGCGCGAGGTTGCTGCAACCCAGCATCCTCCAGCCCCGGCCTGCAGCCTCCATCCAGCCGCGATTCATTCGGGCCGCTCCTCTGACGTTCCGTCGCGGCCCCTTCCAGTGGTTTCCCCATCGCACCATGTTTTTATGCCCACCAGACGCAACCTCCCTTCCCCGTCACCGACGCAACGCCTCCTCGGATATGGTAGGATCGGGTCTTGGAAAAAAATTACACCTCGGACAGATCACATAGACCATTCCCACAGTTCATGATCTACAGTTGATCTTTCAAGGCAGATATATTCCCAATCCTCTATGGTGTAGCTCATGACGGCGGGTGGGACCCGTACATAAGGTAACTCGCATCATCTAGCGCATGACTCCTAGGTTGAATCTGTACCAAAGTGAAAGCAGATCCTGCACAACCCCTCACAAGAGCAGGCAAGTAAGTATCTACATGACCTAGCTGTAGACAGATCAGATATGTCATGTTCTGTCCGACCGAGGTGTGAACGTAGTCGAAAACAACGCCGTGCGAGAAGAGTGCACACAGGCCGATTACCACTGACTGGTCGACGACCGGTCTCCACACTCTCGTCCTCGCTGTCGACTCGCATCAATCGAGCTGTTCGCCGAGTTGGGCGAGGCCTCTGTCGTACGTAGTCGTCTACAAGACAGCAGTCCAGGCGACACGTGCTCATTTCGATGCGGCGGCGTCGATCAGCCTCACCCTCACTGTTACGCGCACCGCACTAAGCCAGACTCCGGACGAGACCGCTCTTTGCATCACTCTCACGTGTCTGGCACGTGCAGTTCTCCCCTCTGCTGCTTTACCAAGTCAGGTATATTGTAGTACCTCCATGTCGAAGTTTTGTGACCACAGCGCTTGAAACTTTCTATTAATAGTAGCAGGATGAAGACTGAGCATGGAGACTGGGTGTGCTGGATCTTGCTTGACGGGCAGAAAAAACGGTTCAATTTGAAAACATGCACACACATACGAGAGTCCGCGAGACGTTTTACCGCGCTCACAACGTACCTTCGCTTGCACCCAGCGGAGACCGCAGGTTCTCTGAAAATATATGGCAGTGTCGAAACTGGGCCAAGTCGCAAGCAGCACGTTGGCGCGGGGCACGGAGGTGCCACACATGGATGTTTTACGCAGCGCCGACTCCTGCATACAGCAGTACCAGCATACCCCACTTTTGTTGATTCGGTACTGCAGCGGTGTTGTGCATCGACGCACGTGTCAAGCAACAAGAGTTGATTGCGATACGCAGAACTCAGTGATTATATAAACCCACGGGTATACAACTATACCAGATATCCAGTATCATACCGACAGGGTCGCCATTCGCCAGGTGTATATATACCTGGTGTATCGTATCAAAGTACAATGGATGGTAGCATAGTGAGACGGTATCACCATTCTTTTTCTTCTTGTTCTTGAAACAGGTTCGCTGCAAGTCGCCAGGTGTGCCGACAACCGACAACACACACTCGTCGTGCCCGTTGCTTGATATTCGTTCTCTTCACCGAGCCTCGCTCGCGCAGTACCATCGCCGCGCTTGCATTCGCACCTGGACGTATCAACTCCCGCACACAGGCGGCTGCCCTGAAATATAGAGGTGAAAAAAACAGCAGTAGTACTTACACCACTCTGTCCCCGATTATAAGGAACTTTTGTACACTAATATTCAATCGAACGGTCCTAATATCTCCACATTTGTATGTATTTTGTACTGACTGCCAGCAGGGAGATATCAGGTTTTCCGGCTTTTTTTTTTCGTCATGTTGTCCAGCGTCCAAAGATGATGTTTTTCGCGACATGTCGTTGAATCCTAGACCCCCTACAGCAGTAGTATACTTCGTAGTACCTGTTCAATGTTTGATAACTGCTCATACTCGGCTGTTTTCGACCTGCCGCCGTGCTGCCTGCCCCCCCGGCGTTGCCTCTTGCAAATTGGCGCCGCACGTGCCCGCGCCCTGCTGCGTGCCCTGCTTCATCTCTGGCTCTGGGGGCGCGTCAGCTGCGGGACACATGCCTCGGGAGCGCGACGGCGGGAATGGTGTCGAGATTATCGTGCCACCCGCTGGA
Organism: Postelsia palmaeformis; assembly: GCA_037834295.1. NCBI lineage: Eukaryota > Phaeophyceae > Laminariales > Laminariaceae > Postelsia > Postelsia palmaeformis. Next base: position 5,818 of record JBBMHQ010087707.1, on the reverse strand, counting down.
CACGGCCAAGGTGAAACGGGCAAGGTCCGCTGCCAAGCCGATGTGTTGGTGTTGTCTGCAGTCTGCACATTCAGCAGCTATCTGTGTGTAGCGACGGCGACGGCACACCCAACTGCCTCCTGGCTCTTTTGTAAGCGATGTATTGTGTATATATACAGCTACAACTACAGCAGGATAGACGGTATCATGTAGTTTCTCTGGTTCTACGAAGCGCATGCTATTGCTGCTGTGATAATATGCGACTGGTTTTACGAAGCGCGCGTTGCTGCTGTTGGCCCCTTTGGGTGCGGAAGATAGCGACCAAACTACCAGCATCAACTTGAGCGATACCAACTGCTGTCCGCGAGAAGCGTGAGAAGTGAGAAGAGCCCAAAAGAACGGTTAGGATCGTCTTGCGCCCGACCATCTGCCGCACGACCCCTTGGTCTCAACCATTGTTACTCTCGGGACACCAACCATTGTATTATCCCCCCCCAATCGCGCAGTCGCCGTCGCCGTCAAAGATATGTCGAGTCACGCCAAAATGTGCGCTGTCGAGGGTGTAGGGCCGAGCGTTTCACACTAGAGCCTAGTAGTTTGGTGTCAAGTCAAGGCATGTCGTGGCATAGCTGCTGTCGTCTTGTCAAGGGGGTGAAAGGTGCTGTCTCCAGACATATTTGGTCGCTGAAATCGTCATGTGTTACCGTCACAATTTTCATCCCTCTGAAATCCGAAGAGATATCTGCTGCTTCTACTGTATCTATGAGTTTCGTGTCGGTGATATGGTGTTATTCCCGCTTCTAAGAAGTGTGTGTTGGAACTTGTGTAATTTTACTCCCCTAACGTATCGTAGACGTGCGACGTTGTTTCGTTTGAGCGCGCCTGGCTTCCTTGCTTAGTACTGCATCGTGTACCCCCATGCTAGGGAGCGCACGCCAACCCTCCCCTCTGCCAGAGAGAGGTTTTGTCCCTGTATATACTGGTAAAATAAAAATAAGCACTTGAAGTTTGCAGATTTTCACTTGCGTTACCCTTGGTCTTTGTAGCTGCGTGCGTTGTTTTGAAGTGCTATTTCCAATAGCAAGCAGTCATTGAATCGCCGTTATAAAGTGCCTTGGTGTTGGGGCGAGTTTCCGTGTACACGCTGAGAAAGAAGTATCAATCTCTCACGCGGGGAACCTGAATGGAGCGGTTGTCCCAACAGACGTATGGCAATACCACACATATACAGCATAGCAGTACGCGCGCGGCTCACCAGGTACTCAGAAGTATACCTGGCCCCTAAAATCCTTTCTCACGAAAAGCCTTCCCTTCCCCGTGAAAACCTGACTGGGTGCTCTGCTTGGAGCAGGCACGCCTCCAGGGACCGCACGGAGGCTCCTGCAAAAACACGGCCCACGTCCTCCGAACAACGCTGGCGTAAGTATGTGCAACCGCCTGCTGTATATGCGTAAAGAGCATGTATCGCCCGGAACCCCCCGGAGCGTTGGAGCAGGGGCATTCTGTTCATGTTGCACCATGTTTTATAATGTGTTTTCGTGTGTGTGTTCTTTACATCAAACCGCTCTTCCTGCCCGTCGACATCCAGCACAACCAGTGTGCGTGCCGATTTTTCAATCCTATTTTCCGTGCGTAGTTATATTGGGCGCGGGGCTGGGTGGCGGCGGGTGTTGTGGATGGAGGGCAAGGTGCCGGTTCATCAGTAGCGCGGGTGGCAGGGCACGGTTAGTCTTGCCGGCTGTTGCTGATCGCAATAACAACCCATTCACGCTCGCGCCGTCACAGTCGTTGTGACGACCGTTCTTATTGCGGGAACACACCGGGCGTTTGTCTCCGCGGACAGTTCGCGGCGCCTGCCGCCCCGAGCCGACTCCACTGCTAGGAAGGTCACCCCCATAGCCGCGTCTGTTTTTTTTCTCGTTTTTTTCGTTTTTTGTACGTGGTCCGTGCTTTTCACAAGCTATATACTATACCTGGTACATACCAGGTATTATCTCCAGCTATAGTACTCTCACAAGCTCCCTCTTATAACCCTTCTAAGCTTTTATTGAATGTACCCCCCCTTCGGGAGCAAGCCACATGGGATTACTCTAGTGCAGAATGACTAATTGCTGCACGCAAGAGGATTGATTCAGTTGAGCGTGACAAGATGCAACCTTCTCGCTGAAAACGATCTGCCGACGATGCAACTAAACCTCCCCCCCGCCCCGCCCCGCTCCTCCGCCCCTGCCCCCTCTCCTCTCCCTATGCCCCGTGTCCTTTTGTGTTGGTACGGGGTGTAATGGGTTCACTCGCTCCGGGGGGGGATGCTCGGCGCAGAAACGAAGGTGTGCACGGTCTGTATCGAGGCATAGGCGCCGTGCTGGTTGGGGGCATACCGGCCACGTGCCTGTACCTCACCACGTACGAGGCCGCTAAAGATTTTTTGACGGGTAAGTTACCGGAGGGGGGAACGGTGATGGGGGGCGGCCGAGGCGGCGGGGGTGGCGGTGGCATTGCGATTCATTTGACGGCGGGGATGCTGGCGGAAGTCGTCTGGTGAGCAAGTATGCTATTATTTACAGTATATAATAAGAGATCGCGGTTTTGACCTCTTGACTGACCGCCCTCGACACTAGAACCGTATAGAAAGCGAGGCCCAGAGCGTCCTTGACGCAAATGCTTCGAGCCCCCTACACTGAAACCAGCATAACAAGCGAGGCCCAGAGCGTCCTTGACGCAGGTGCTTCAAGCCCCCTGCACCGAAAGCAGTATATCAAGCGAGGCCAAGAGCGCCCTTATCGCAGGTGCTTTGATACCGCGGTGTGGCCCCCCTCTGACCGACCGACCGACGGGCGGCCTACACTACGGTGACTTAACGAAGAGCATAGCCTGGTACTGTACTGTACAACTACCCTTTTCCTACGACGAGCACAAGCCTGTAGTAATTCCAAGTAGTTTGTCCTCCCAAAGAAGGTGGGTGCAGTTGTGGAGAGACCAAGGGGGAAACAAAATCCTCACCCCCCCCCCCCAAAAGGACCGGTGTTTTATGATGGGATTTTTTTCTGGTGGGAGGAGGAGGAGGAGGGGGGGGAGGAGGAGAAGGAACAGAAGAAGGAAAAAAAAGGAGCGATTGTAGGTGGTGCCGCGATTCTTGAGCGATCGATCACTGCCAGCCCTGGCGTGCGGCTTGAACAGGGTGCGTAACAGCGAAGTAGTGTTTTAAGAGTCCCTTGGGTGGGGGGGGGTGTACGCTTTATCATGCATGGCCGCAGTTGTATGATCATAGACCCTCCCTCGCATCCCTATGAACAATGCCGGGACGAAGCATGTTGGGTGTTCACCGACCAGGCAGATATTGCTTGCACCAAGCGCAGAGCGCCGTTAGGTGTCTGGCGAGTCGCCTGAAGGGTGAGCTGCATCCTACTAAGAAGCGCTTTAAGAGGCGGAATTTCTTGCATAATGATGATGACAGCATAAATGAATTGATTTGATGTATGGTGTGGCCGGGGGGGGGAGGGGGGGGGGGTCACACCAGACAATCAGGTTTAGTAGTGGGGGAGACAACGTGCTGTTCCTGGAATTTTGCGTAAGTCGCACAACAAATCGCGTAATGAAGAAGTAGAGAAAACGATGGGTTTCGCGAGTCAGCATTTTTGTGTAAATATATATAAATATGTCTTCTGGACCAGTTTACGGCGATGCGGCTCTATTTGGTTAAGGACGGCTCGGCTCGGCTCGGTTCGGTTTGGTTCGGTTCGGTTCGGTTCGGTTCGGTTCGGTTCGGTTCGGTTCGGTTCGATTTCTTACGGTGTCGTGTGTGGCTGCTGCTTTCCAAAAATTAAGGCTTTCAGTTGCCGGTATTTCACTTGCGTCGCCACCGCTCCGTGGCCCCATTCCACCACACAAACGCCCCGAAATGGGACCGGCCCACTCTTCGCGAAACTGCCGTCCTTTTGCGGTTGCAGCTGCGTCATTTTCGTTCCCGTGGATGTCGTGAAGGAGCGGTTACAAGTTCAGCAACCGCCGGGGAAATCGAGGATGCCGCGCTTTCCCCCGCCAAACGGTAAAGGCGGTGCCGGCAGCGGGGCCAGAGAGGGGCCAGCCCCCTACAGGGGGAGCGCGGATACCCTCAGGACCATATTGAAAGCGGAAGGTCTCAGAGGGATATACAAGGTTTGTCCGGTCGGGCGATGCTGTGTTGTACGGACTCACTGCGCAAGCGCTGAGAAGTGAATGCTGCCATCGATGTCTGGGTGCCCGCCACGGCACGGCGCGCGTCTATTTCTCTCTCTCGCGCGCGCGAACGAGCGGGCGATTGAGCGCTCTGTCAGAAAGCGCTTTTAACCGTTTCTTAGCGTTAAATTTGCTATGGATGTGGTGGAAGCCTACCCGTCATATGAGGGTGCTTCGCAGTGCTCACACCTTTGCTAAGGAGACGACGTTATGGGCAGCAGAGCTTCACGTACAGTGTACCTGACAGTAGTTCACGGCAACGCGGCCTGTACGATCGATAATACCCCGTGTTGACATGATCGTACCGACGAGGAGCAGACGCCTCATCACTCGTCACCCTTCGCTCGGCGGATTGGTCGAGTTCGTTGACAGGGTTATTTAGCGACGCTGGCTTCTTTCGGCCCCTTCTCGGCGCTCTACTTCACGTTCTACGAGCAGGCGAAAGCGGCCTCGACCAATATTTTCGGTGAGAGCCGCTGCGACTACACACTCACAAAAAGGCCCGATACACATCATATGGCCGGCAACCCCTCCCCAAAGTTTTCCACCACCGGTCCGGTACTTTAGTTTTTTGGCCGTGAGAATTCAGCGAAGAGAGCACAGGGCCGAGAGAAGCAACGTTGCGTGTTTAGATACGCACCATAGATCACTGAGCGGCACACACGAGAAGTGATTGCGGTGCACATCTACTGAAAGCTATGAATATACGTTTTCGTATGTATTCATTCATTGTCCGTGCGTCGTCGACGCCTGGGTGCCAAAGTATGGAGGTGGCATGTGTGCGGGCACTATTTATGGCTCCGCCCCAAGACGAAGCGCCGGAGTCCTCCCGCCTGATCGAGAAAACGAAAATAGCGCCGAGGTACCGAAGCATGGCTCTTCCCTCGGTCCATTGCGCCGCTGGTGAAAGAAAGTGTGAATCTTTTCTTGTTCGCAACCGAGGGGATTGGAACTCGGAACCAACGACATGGTCAAAAAACGATACTTTTGTCGTTCGTGCATGTTTATTTCTGCTTTTTGAACAGAAAACAAAAAACGCCTCCCAACGGGAACCGGGGAGCATGTGCTGAGATGTCTGTAGTGTTCGCATTTTTATGTTTTTGTTTCACCTACGTCATATATCCGCTGCCTTCGTGCGTTGTTCCTTGCAATACTTGAAAAGCGGGAAGGCAACGGAGACCACTGGAGGGGCGCGAGGCGGACCTGGCAGCCGGTGTGGGCGCGCAGGGGGGATCCGGCGAGGGCGCAGACTTGCCGGTTTCGGTTATCCTTGCGAATGCGGCGGCCGCGGCGGCAGCGGCGTCCTGGTTGACGAACCCCCTCGACCTGGCCAAGCTTCGGCTACAGGTGCGTAAGTTCGCTGCCGCCGCCGTCGTCGCCGCCTGGGTTCGAGATCAAACAATGGTGGTTGTGGAAAATCAACCTAAAACCTACCTGCCCAACCTTAACCTTGTTCAAACACTCGCTGCCTCGGACGACGTCTTGTCTGTTTTTGCGACGAGTGACCTCCAACGCGCCAGTCACGTACATACGCGTATTAATAAAATTGAAAACAACAACAACAACAACAACAACAACAACAACAACAACAACAACAACAACAACAACAACAACAACAACAACA
>JBBMHQ010087696.1:0-10990 GCA_037834295.1 Postelsia palmaeformis | reverse complement strand
TTGATTGCGAAAAATACACTTGTCTGGGTCCTTTGGGGGAACGGCCATTAACGAGGAACCTTAGATAAAGAATAAAATTTAATTTCAACGAATTTCCATTCGATTTCGAAAAAAACACGTGTGTGTCTGGGTCCTTTGGGGGAACGACATACCAGTACCAGGTACTATAGTAGTTGTCAATCGAATACAAAATGGGGGGAAAAAATATTTCCAACTAAAGTTCTCCGTTAAGATGGGCCCGAAGGCTCCCACAAAAACCTACATATTTACCCATTTTTACCAACAATATTTGGTCCTATTTACTACGACCCCCCGTAATATTATAGTTGCGCTTTCCCTTTTGTATGATCCGTGTTCGTATGTATGAGCTTGTATGTAATTTTCACAGTGCGAAAAAATGTTCCGTACCTGGTAGTATTCTTGTATTTTTATTATCGGGTTTCCCCGTAAGAATGAAAAAAACGTCGTGAAAGAACGTCGTCTCAGTTATTTCTGGTTGAAAACAAATCGTCGCGAAGTTCGCCGTGACGTTTGAATGACGGTTTGGCGAGAAGGCTGCGGAAATCATGAATATCTCGCCGCTCGTGCCTTTTCAGACGCAGGGAAGGCCCGCTTTTTCATATCTTTTTTCGCATCCACCGCAAAACAAAAGTAGAAGTCCCACCCGTGCACCATGCACTTACCATTCAAGATAGGAGTCGTCCGATTCATACGCAATGGTCTCGCCAAACTGAGGATTCCGAGAAGAGTTATTGTCCGGCATACACTTTTGGCGGTGTCTTGGTTTGGGGCTGGATATCGACGAGTAGTTTTGATTGTTGGAGGAGTCGGCAATGCGTTGTGTCGGGGAGGGGGGGGGTGCTGGTCGCCGATACACTGCTTGCTGCTGTCGTCGAATTAATTGCATCAAATGCCGAGATTACATTTTATTATTTTTATTATTTTGTAGTCATCACTTTCACACTTTCCAGCCTAGCTCGTATTAAAAGGAGGTTTCACCCTCGACGACCTTCTGGACAAGCCGGGGTCACAGGTGTCTACCCTTCTCCCCCCCGGCCCGTGCCTTTATTTTTTGTCGCGCATAGGGTTCAGCATCTCCACTGCTCGTCGATTTTCATCGAATGTAGCTAACTCACGGTCTCGCGCTTTCCGCTAATCAATTTATTATGCAAGAAAAAGCCCCTGAGCATGCACTCGGTAAGATTTGAACCCACGAAATTGACCTTGATAGGCGCGCGGACTACCTACCAAGCCACCGGGGACGCCAGCTATTTTGGTCTCTTTTATAACGTCATATTCATGCGTTTTACGTGCATTTTATGATACGACGTACCAGGTGCGAAAAGAAAGGTTTTCTTCCCATCCCATCTACGTACAGAGTACTGCACGAAGTAGCTCCTCTTCACTCAGACCCGGGGTCACACAGCGGGGCACTTTCCCCCCCCCCTCCTCGCTACGGTGTGCGTGCCTTCGATTTTATGGCGAGAGGGGTTCTTCAGCATTTTCTCCCCTCGTCGACTCGCGTCGAATTGTTGTGCGTACGTACGTACGCAAGCCATTTTTTTTGTAATTCTTGCACAATAACCAAACAAACAAAAATTCGTTGGGTCTCGGACTACTATTGCGCACGACCGGGGACGCCGGTTATATGTGCGTACGGAGTGTACAGATGAAAAAATATGTTTCTAAGGTACAGCTTATACTACTCGTAGCGATCGATATACATCAGTATAATGCGTACAATTCTTCTACTGTAGTAACAAGGTGTGTGTGCGGATCGCGAAGACTGCTGCGGCGCCAGCGTGTTTTAATGGCGCACTGCTTGTCCAGCGGTACGGCAGCGCTCGGACACTCTCACTCCACGAACAACACAAAACAACCCAGGGTAAGATACGCCACAACTAATAATGTGTGTGTTCGTGTGCTCTTCTTGTTCCTTCATGTTCGTGAAATGTGCATACCTCCGTTGGGACTTGAGTTGTGAACAGCTCAAGTTCGTCCAGCGAGATGTTGTTCTATCTGTATCCATCAAAAAGAGTGACTTATCAGAGAAGCATCCTTGCGCCTGTTTCACCACGCTCTCACTGCTGCCGTGTCCGTTTCGTTGTGCAGGTCCACCTGGAACAGACGCCGCCGTTTGTTAGAAGGGGCCTATACAGCAGTACCATGAAACGTGTTGGGATAAGACCACTCACCAACTGCCCAGAGAAAGAAAGATATTTCGTGCCTATAAATAGTAGGGAGAATGACTTTTCGTGCACGCAGTTTTCTGGTTGGTCCACTTTTTAGGTTGCAACACAGTGGTCATTCAATGTTTTATACAAAGAGCATACATACACTCGTAAGTCTTGCTTCTTTGACCCGAGCCGTCGCAGAAACAAATACGTCGGCGTGTCAACGTCTGGATACTCACAGCAGTCGTTGTGGTGAGAGACCCACTTAGCTTATAGTGTCACCAGGCAGGAGTTTAACTACGCAGTCAACAATGAAAGCTGAGCTCATCTCAATGGCGTTCGCAGCAAAAAAGGAGGAGGGCGCGCCTAACATGACGGCAATCAAACTGTGAATTTGGCTCAGGGTGATGGAAGAAGAAAGGCTACAGCGGTACCATTGGAGGATATGCGATTTAATATGTCGGACTGGGACGTAAACGATACTTTTTCGGAGGGTATGCAAACTGCATATTAATCGAGCAAAGATTGATAGTAATGCGTTTTTGGCCGGGGTCCAACGGAACTTTCCACAGATTCTCGTGGTAGCCCGCGGGATTCCACGGGAACCCACGTTCTTCCACGGTGATATGAGGCTTAGATTGGAAAGGCGATTGATTAACCTTTTGCCTGTAGCCCAACGGACTAAGACCTTCACAACGGGGCCCCGAGGGATGCTGTGGGTGTTCCCAATCATTCCCTCGGGATCCCGCGAGCAAACCCTCGGTTTCCATAAGATGCCGTGGCGTGCCGTGGTGTCCCGCGAGATCTCCCATCTCCCGCGAAAACCACCGCGAGGTCCCACCAGAATTCCCATGGGACGTCCAATGAGATCCCATGGACTCTCACGGTACGTCCCACGAGATGCTAATCCACCAGAAGGCGGAGGTTTGCCATCGGAATAGCAAAGGCAGCCTTGTGTTGCTATGCACGAGTTCCCATGAGTTATTACGGGTGACCGATGATTCCCATGAGAATATGTGGCACTTTGCTCTGGGTTCCCGTCCGCTATCATGGGTTACAAAGCAATTCCGATGGGCCCCCTATAATTAATGATTGATTCCACGGGGTATCTCACGGTTACAAGGAAGCCGCATCCTCACCGGTCCCATCTAGTCTTGCATGGAAATTGTTCAAATATAGTCACTGATTATCAAGTCGCGGGGCCCCATTGGTTCCTGTGGGGAGCCCGTGGGAATTCCCGTCAAGTCCGAGGGGTTATCATGGCAATTCCCGCGGGACCCCTTCTTTTGCTCGGACCCCGCGGTATCCCATGAGATCCCGTGGTTTTCCACGGGAAATGTACAAGAACCCCGTGGGATCCCGTGGGATCCCTCTAGTTCCCATGAAAATAGCGCGGTATACCGTGGAGTCCTATATGACATCCCGTGGGACCCGGACACAAGCACAATAGCGTATCATGGTATCACTTTTCGGCGTCAAAAAGTAGCAAATTGCCACCGGAACAACCGGAACAACACTCACTTTTATCTGGTCAGTAACTTTTCAATTTCCTCCATCCTGGAGTATATACACGTTTGGAGCTACAAAGTACTGATAATTTGAATATCAAGTAATTTCGATTTTTGGACAACGTCATTTATTTATTTTTTCTCTGTCGTATCTTTTAGTTATATTTGCTTCTGGTTTTGTACCTTTTTCTTGCTGTTTTCCAGGCTTGATTTTTCGTTAGATCTGACGCACAGAGCTGTTTTCCAGGCTCGATTTTTGGTTAGATCTGACGCACAGAAGAGAAAGGAAATGACCGTGACGAAGGCTCTGAGCAGTGACCTGGAGAACTGCAATGGTGCACTAAACGCCTTCCTTGTAAACCCTCGGAAAACCCCATTTCCTCCCCAGTTTGATATTGCACCCTCGGTTTCGGGAGCAAACTACTCCGTTTTAGTGCGGAAAATTGTTTTGCAGTTCTCCAGGATGTTCTACTACGCCTCTCCCGCCAATATTTGTCGAGGCAACGTAGCGAATTTTGCATTCAAATAGGCCACATCAGTATTTGACACGCAACCCGCATATCGTACGTACATTGAAGTGGTTTTGAACTGTTTCAGGTGGTGATACTCGTGCTCCAGAATAGAGGGAGTAGCATATACTATGTATGTATGCTTCACTGGCATTTAAAGATTTGAAAGAACTATTAACATCCAACGAAGGCCAAGATTCCCGCACCTCATGCCCCAGCGGAGAATCAACTACAGCACCCACATAATAGAGTCACTCTCTCGGGTTGAGGTTGATGGAGGTGAGTTGAAAAGAGGAGAATTTCGCATGAGTATATTCTACACGCGCAAAGCGTACGGGTTTGAGGAACGAGTCGATGAGCGGTTCGACACCGATGAGGAGGCGCTCAGCTGGCATCGATGCAAGCATGCAAACATCGGAGCGGGGCCAACAAGTAAGTATGGAAATGAACCTAAACCAGGGGAAACCCCGGACACATCATCTAATGGCGGCAGCGACTACAACAACATGCGGAGGAAGATATATTTGCAGGTTCAAATATCTATTTCCATTCGTTGTCGAGGAGAAGTTAGGTCAGGAACCAGACTTTGTCCCATTTCCCTTGGGGATCAATACCCATACTACAACGACGAAGTGAGTTTCATCTTGGACCGGAAAAATATCATCGGATGCTGCCGTGGAGATATTTCGGTGAACACGAAATCATACTTAAAATTTGCATGTGCCAGTAAACATCCACCCCAAGCCCTTGGATACCAAGTTGAGGCCGTCCTCGACGTACTACACGTACCATAGGCACGTGAATGAAATCTGAGCACCTAGCTAGAACCGGTTTTTCAAGGCGTGTTCAGCTCAACGTAGGGTACACAAAGAACATCGGATCATTCCAAGTGCCTCGACCCGATGAGAAGTTCCTGGGCTCCCAGTAGCCTTTACCGCATGACTGAATTATTATCTAGGGTAAAGTATGGAAATCGGGGAATATTTTCTTGTATTGCTTTTAGAGTGGTCGAGCATTTTTTAAAAAGAAAAAAAAACGCCTGATTTTTCCGAGACAAAGTTCATATGGGTAGGGGCGGGGTTGGGGTTGGGGTTAGGGTTAGGGTTAGGGTTAGGGTTAGTGTCTAAAGTAGTGTTTTGGGCGTTTTTCGGCATTTCTGTTCTCATAACACTGAAACCACACGTGGGCTACACCAAATTCCCCGATTCCCATACTTTATCCTAGATAACAATTCAGAAATGCGGTAAAGGCGGCTCTGGGCTCCAGGTGAAACGCGTGATGTCGATGTTGTGCGAATCTCCACTATACGTAAGATCGACAAATGGAAACAAAGTATCTCTCTGTACAACGTATGTATTATGTGGAAGAATTTCTCGACGAGTCTATTACCGGCATGATGCAGTGGGTTGGAAAAGGTCGATCAGCACGTTCGAACGAGCTGTTACCCCGTAAATGAGATAAATTGGTCGCTCTCTTCTCAAAGTGGGTCGGAATTTTCTCCAAGACCTGTCTAGAGGGGTTTCCTGCTTCGCCGGAAGCCCAGATATAGAAAATCATCACCAGCATTTTTCTGACCCAACTGCTGTGCCCAAGACGATTGCGATCCGGGATTAGTTGGCAACCGTATGCCATCCAGTTGGGTCGGAGAAGTTACTGGCGGGTTTTCCTGCAACTGGGTTTTGAGCGAAACTGCTACGTATCTAACGGGAAAAACCGATCTCTTCTGTGAAAAAAAAAAGTCATTTTCCCTAGTGTCCAGGTCAAACGTTCGTGCGACTGCGCGGGAAGGGGGCTTTCAACTGACTGCAAACCCGACTGCATACGAGCGGGCCGAGCCTTTTCAATTGCTTCTTCTTCAGAGTCGGAATACTGGATAACGTATCCGACGTGCACCTTCTTGGTTCAGGATATTCCCCCTCTTCTACGTGTGTTGAAGTACACGCAAAGAGAGCACCACTTCGATACCGTCAGTGGTCCGTTCAAGCTTGACGGCCTCCTTGTGATCTTGCTGCAAACAGGCGATGTCAAAGCGCCTAGTGACATATATTTTGACTTTGCTTAGATTCCTCGACGATAGCATCGAGGTTCGTCACCCAGCAATTTTGTTAGCGAGTCCCCGTCGCGAGAGCGGGTTGATAAAGAGGTTAAACGTACTCGCGTGGATGCCGTTGATACCATTGTATTGGCTGTGGGAGACATGTCTATTCCGGTAGACTATAGTTAATAGGACCTACGGCACACACAAAAACCTAAATATTTACCTATTTTTACTAACAATATTTGGTTCTGTTTACTATGCCCCCCCGTAATAGTCACCCCTACGAGAGCCGGCGATATCTTTGTAGCCCGATGTCCTCGGACTGCTCATGAACTAATATGCGTCCAAAGTCGGAAGAAGTAAGTCGTTTCTATCTGGATATTGTCCCTGTTCAATCTTGAAATCCTTCTGACACTATTGACTACGGCACCAAGCGTCTTTGCGTAGTTGCTGTATGATATTGACATACCACCCTTTCGTCCTCTCTCACATCCCTGGTTACCCCCCCCTGACGATGTCCCTCCATACGACCTGGATAGTGTGGCCACGAATATTCAGGTGGCAAGGTAGCGTATCCAAACACTGGTTAGGATGCGCGTCTCCAGTGCTGAGCTGCACGTACTTTGTCTTTTGTGGCTTATGTCTCTGCGGTATCATCACCGGAGAAAATCGGGCTCGGCTCGGGCGATCCACTGAGGAAGTCGAACACGGCTTTGTTTAGAAAGGGGAATAAAACGGCACGGGTCTCAGAGCAAGCTGGTCACGGAAGGTTTCACACCTCGGATAACGTAACACTCTTGTAACACTTATCTACGTTATGGGGTCTAACACACGAGCGTGGCAACGTACTTACATAGTGTTAGCACTAGAGGAGCGATCACGGTAACGTGGTAACGCAGTATTAACTGTCAACCCACGAAAGCACACACGCCTTAACGTTATGTTGCTGCTCGATCTCGTCCAGCCTTGGTACAGTAACACTATGATGTTGCGCCGTGCTCAGTCGTTGAACTAACACCGTAACACAGTGTTAGGCTTAGACCAGACACGTACGTGATCACTCTAACACGCCCATATCGATATCCGCGTATTTACTAACACGATCACATAATGTTACTGTCGGCGCAGCGTCAGACATAACACACTAACATAGTGTTACCCTCAGGAGGAGTGTTATACATAACACCGTAACATAACGTTACGATGCTCGCCAGCACTGCTGTCATAGTGTTTTAGTAGATAACACAGTAACGTAGCGTAACGGCCAGCACTACGAACACTACGTTATTTGGACCCCCCATCTGATTGCCTTAGGGTCGGATAACGTAACACTTGACGTACGTTAGGTATGTTACAGTCTCAGCCGGCCCAAACGTAACACTATGTTAGGATGTTGGCCTAAAAGCACAGGTCTCCGTAACAGTATGTTACGGTGTTACCGTCAGTAAAGATCTGAATTACGTTACCGTTTTACCATAAAAATCAATGAGGGTCTAGCACTACGTTACTGAGTTGGGGTCGAAGTTGTTCTTACGTTCTGTTACTACGTTACCCTCAAGATCTTCCCGAGATCTAACATGTGTTACCTGTGTTAGTGGTGAAGCGGCGTGTGGAAGTAACACAACGTAGCCGTGTTATCTAATTTCGCCCGACAACCCAGTAGGGGATACCTGCAAAACAATCCCCGGGGGGGATGTTAGCATGGCATCCCCGGTAGGAAAACACCCCCATATTTTAAAGCCCCTAAACAGGGTATATTTAGGATGGTCAGCCGAAAAAAAACGCCTCATTTTTTTATGGAAACCCCGCGAGTACGTTATCCATCTAAAACGTTATCTACGTTATTCATCTAAAACGTTATCTGCGGACTCGCACGTACGAGCTAACACGGCAGTAACATATTGTTGATGTTAGATTGGGGGTGTACCTTATCTGCTAACTTGTGTTACTACATGCATTGCATACGAGCTACACATTAATATAGTATGTTATGGTACCAAGACTTCCGTCAACACCCTCACCTAACGTCGCTCGATACGGGCTGCTGCTGCGGCTGATGCGGTAACACAATGCCAACGTTGTATCGACCATATAATACGTCACCCCTCCAACGTGTGCTACGATAGCCACTACAGTAGTAATTTGACTAACACACTAACAACATAGATATAGTGTAATGTGCCCGTTTTTTGGCCGTTTACGCTATATCCGTCCAAAGGGTATTACGGTAGCAAGTAAGAATCTCGCTGACACAAGAACATAGTGTCACTCGCAATTGGCTGATGTCGCTAACACGGTAACATAGTGTTAACGTTCAATTGGCCGTGTACGTTATCCCTTCAACGTGTGTAACGATAGCCACAAGGAATTCTGCTAATACGCTAACTAACATAGTGTTACTCGCTATGGGCTGCACACCCTAACACTGTAACGCATATACTGCGGCCAGTACGGGATCAAGGTAACACTCTAACTTAATGTAACACGATCGCCCGCCAATATCGTAACACACTAACACTATGTTATCACAAAATCCAGAAAGTGGCTAACGTAGTAACGTAATGTTACGGGGGGTTTTCGCTGACGCCTAACATTAACATGAAACGTTAAGTGTTACGTTATCCAAGGTGTGGAAGGTTTTGATATTTACCCCGTCGAACTTGAAAACGTTTTCGATAGCTGGAGTCACGATAATCCCGGTTTCAGTCTATCCAATCTGCTGGTTCTGGTCACACGGTTCGATACATCTTTGGACCACCAGGAGTTCGCCGAGCTGTCTTACAGTTGTCCCTTTTTGCTTGGCATCTGGCCTGCCCAAGCTCCTTCTGCTCGCATATCTTCAATACGCCATCCGACCGTCTGAACGTGCTGACCTGCCTGAGCAGTCTCATTGTAGACATTGTGCCGTACCTGACCTCGAACGGCCAGGAGGGTACCGACGGGCATGGTCGAGCTTTTCTTCCTCGCAAGCCCGTCGCTCCGATGTCCCATGCACCTCCTTTGTGCGTAGCGGCTGTTGTGGGACCCTCGTCTGCCACTGTCTATGGAGCCCCTTCGCACCAGGCAGATAATTTACGAACTCTAGGAGTTTCCCACAGCTTTGAGAGGCTGTGAATAGTCACAGCCACGGTTAATGTTTTCCAAGCTTTCAAGTTTGACGTTCTGCTGGTGTTACTATTTTTCCTCCCTCCCGCAATCGCAGTCTTTCTGGCGTGCTCTCTACAGCGACGCGGTTCTAGAACATGTCAATTCGGACCACTTTTCACATCAAAGTGAACGGTCGATGACGACCGCACAGCCGCTAGTGAGTGGGTGTGTATAGCACTGATGTGGATGAAAAACGAGGGGTATGATAAATGGCGGTTTTCGGTCACAAGACGCTTATTGCAGTACTACCCTTACAGTACATGGGGTGCAGGTGAGAGACGGTGCGTATCAATGATACAGAGTTGCAAGATCTCATAATGTAGCTCCACCAGCAAAGAATCCTCGCCCGCTCAGTTCGCTCATTTCTAGGCAACACGCACTTTCTGGATCAACGCGCTGCTCTGTACCAACCCGCGTGGAATCCTCCTCTACGAGCCACCCTCAGCCGTAGTTTGAAACGTGCAATGGGCGTGGTGTAAATTATTATTAGTAGTAACGAAACGGTTGTGTCAACATATGATACACCTGTAGTTGTAACAGACGGTCCAATGTTTCGGTTTGGGCGGCAACTCCTCGCCGTTCCTCGCACCGTCCTAAATAATGCGTGGTTCGACGGGCGAGTTTGCCCTCAGTGCTGCCTGCTCTTGCTGCTTCGCCCATCGTCAATCCCATCTGTCCCCAGCGAGCAAAAAATCAAATTGAACACAGCTCGAGCTGCTCTTAGTAGTCAGCCTCAGAACCCAAAAACAAAAGCAACTTGTTGCAGGCGATACGACGTCAAGCTTGCCGCTGTTATGGTGGGATCGTTGAGTTTTCGTACCTAAAAGCCAGCATTGGGGTTGTTCCCACGCCCAAACGAGTGTTCCTCGGAGAAAACATCTAAGGATCCGTTTCAGAACCTTTGCAGCCTTCACACCGCGCTTCACGTTGCCAGCGTGCCTAACATATAGAGGGTGACGGCGATAGACCAAATGAGGGGCGAGGGGTGGAAGAGTGTGCGGATGAAGGACGGGGTAACCCCCGGTTGACGTATGCGAGGTTATGTAGGTCTCACTCGCTGTCGACACAGGGCGCTTAGACATGACGTGGCTTGATGTCTGTTCGGCGAGGATGATCGTTGTTAATTCGTGGAGGAAACTGAATTTCCGTTGCTTATCGCAACATTTTCCGCACTTTCTTCGTTGCTAGGAGCGACATCAACAGCTGTGTGCGTGGGCACATCCTACCCCCGATGCTGCTTGTACTTCGTTCTCCTCGGTCAGGTTCTGCAGAAAGAAACAGCACCCTTTCTGCAGCGGCGCTTTATTTTCTTCGACGACGCTTGCTACGATGGAGGTAGCATCTTCTTCCAACCTGTCGCTGGGACTAACACGACTCCTCAACTGAGGCATTTACCAATATCAGTAACAAGCGTTTTGCTTATTTCTTCGGTAAATACCTATTCACAGGCCATGCATAGTCCATTGAAAAGCGCTTTCAGTTTTTTTAAAGGTTAGGTGTTGGGTGGCGCGTACTAAGGTACCTATAGCTCCTCAAATAAGAGAGCCTCAGCGAGTTGGTAGGTGCACCCCTGTCGTGCCATGCATCCGACGGCAACACCGGCTGGCAGCAAAA
>JBBMHQ010087685.1:0-10990 GCA_037834295.1 Postelsia palmaeformis | reverse complement strand
GGGAAAAGAGCCTACTTAATGACCCCGGATCTGAGTTACGACTGAAGAGGGAGAGAGAGAAGAAGGGCGAAGATAATGAATGGGATAAGGAAAAAAAACAAAAAAAACAAAAAAAACAAAAAAACAGAGGATTGGAGAGTAAAAGCGAACTAATTTTCGTCTTGAAGTTGATGCGAATTAGACTCTTTCGTGCTGCAAGACTACTGAAAAGCAGTGATGGTGCACCAGACTCTTTTACACAGCCTACTATTCCTAATATTATTATACTGGAAGAGTGGGCATGACGAAAGTGACAGATCTAGTAGATTGTCATTCCCATTGGTGACACACGGCAGCAGCAATAATGGTCTGCGGCGAGGTTTCTTGACATGTAACAACACCCACGATATATACTCGTAGGCGTACTCTAATACATAATATCAGGTGAGCGATACATTTAGGACTACAAATTGAATGTACACGTACTTTTTATTTGGGTAAGATTATATTAGAGACTAAATTACCGATCGATGTATTACACGATGCCAAAGTACGACCAGCGTGGAACGTGTTTTTCCGAAACTAGGTACATGGGCCAGCAACATTTCCGATCAAGCACGTGCAGCAGTATGCTTGTAATAAGATTTGGTATACGATTCAAACCCCCAACCCAAGTACAACTCTCGGTGTAGTATGAACTCGCAGCTATCACCCTTCAACAACAGCAACGTCGGCAGCGTGGAGGGGCACCCCGATCAAGCACGCGTGACTCAACTGACAGCCTTTCGTATTATTAATAGCAAGTAAGTGAATTACTTTTTTGTCTCGAAGTTGATGCGAACTACCTGGTGGACTTTATTAGTTGGCCAGTGAAAAACTCGTTGTCGTGGAGAACATTTTGAACTCAGAGAGCTTGCTCTTTTAGTGTACTGTTTCTTCTTTGTTTCTTTTCGTTTATCTATTTTATAGAATGTGTGTGTCGTGCCTGTCGTATCCAGTATGATGACATGGCATCACACTGCCCACTGCTGTGCTTACTGCATACGTGGTAACGTGGTGTTTCTGTGGCGTAGCTTTATGACCACATAACTTCTTGTACCTCTTCTAGGATTGAAGAATCGGCACGGACACTGGTTGTGCTGAATGTCGACGGGTAGAAATAACGGTTTAATGTGAAGAACACAAACACACCTACCTATCAATAGTGTGATATCATAATATGTTGGTACATGGTACCTGGTATGATGGTAACCGATAGCCTCTCGTATTATTTAATAGTAACAGGTGAGCGGAATACTTGCTTTCGTCGTCAAGTTGATGCGACTTATACTTTAATTGGTCAGTGGAGAACATGTGGTGGGTTGTTCACACATCATTCGACAGATTGACATGTTTTTTCAACTGCCGAATTATTTACGAGTGAGTACCGAAACATACGCTCGACGAGGATCGCAAGACATATGGGCGGAGTAAAACGTAATTCACTGCTGCTGCTGTCCCCGTACCACCGCTGTTTTCGGCTGCAGGCATCGCAGTTTGTTTTTTCTCGTCGCAAAGTGTCAACACGCTGCTGGTAAAGCTCAGCTCATGCGACGATAGACGCTTGATCTCGACATAGACTCAGCCAAGGCCAACCCGCTTCGTGGTGGGCAAGGGCAACTAGTATAGATGACGGGATAAAAAAATCAGGTGAACCGATGCTCTAGGGGGCAAGACCTTGCCGACGGCGTCCTACGGTATCCTCTCAAACCTGAAAAAAAAGCCTATTATTCGCTATTCGAGACGGACAGAGCTTTTTCTTCATCCATCTCCCCGAATTACCAGTACTATTTCATTTAAATCATTCCTCGTACTGCATAACTACAACAATTGCTGCTGCTACAACAACTGTCTTACAACAACTACTTCAATACTACAGCGGTCAATAGTTTTTTATCACACGTCTAACCAGAGCCCGCCACACGTCACCGGCCATTGTGTGTTGTTGTTTCCGCTCGGATTCACTGGGTGCGCACAGACGCGGGCAAACGCCGACACCAACTCTCCTGATATTGTGGTCTCATGCCGTGAAGAGACGCGCTGGGTGCGCTGCACTGCGCATAGGACCCAAGCGTCCGAGCCAACTCTGACTGCCTTTCTTTGGTCTGGCGGCGGAGAGACGTGCCGAGTCAACTCGTCTCGGTATTTTGTACTTCACAATAAGTCTGACTGCTGCGACTGCTGCGGCTGCTGCTGCTGGTGTTGCTGCTGTGCCGCTGCTGCTGGAGTCTACGAGTACATATCCATCGAGAGGTGCGCGCCGCGTGCGCTTCTCCCGGTACCCACACCCGCGCCAGCCAACTGCTGTAGTGGACTCGGAGAGATGCGCCCCCCGCTGACCACGCGTCGGATGTTGCTGCTGTGCCGCTGCTGCTGTAGTCTACGAGTACGTATCCACCGTGAGGTGCGCGCCGTGTGCGCTTCTCTTGGTACCCAAACCCGCGCCAGCCGACTGTTGCAGTGACCACGGAGAGATGCGCCCCCCGCTGACCGCGAGTCGGGCGCGAAGCAACGACGCTATACAGCTATGTCACCATCCAACTGGCCGATCGTTATGCTGCTGCTCGTTGTCGTGGAGAACATCTTGTATTCAGAGAGCTTTCTCTTCCTGTGTGTCTACCTGGTGTGATATCATAATATGTTGGTACATGGGATGATGGCACTACGCGGCTTAATATATGCTATATGGAACAAACACGGTATGGAATATGGGATATGTTGGTGGTATGGTATATTGGAGTATGGGAAGACCACCGTATGAGGATATGGTATGTGTTGACGGTATGGGACGGGAAAAGTACAGTAAATAGTATGGTACGTTTGCAGTATGGTACCGAAGTACGATGTCGTGGACGTATTAGATGGCTATATTTGCCTCGTGGTCTGGTATGTTTCAGGATATAAGGTCCGTAAGGGTCAAGTACGTCGTACGAATATCATGTGTGACGAGCTTTTCTATCGGCGATTGGAAAGTGGTCGAAAATATAAGCCTTGCGGACAGACAGACAGACTGACAGACAGATTTGCATTTGCCAAAACAGAGACTCAGTTCTACAAACTCAGAATTATTTTTTTAAAAAGGGTCTAACGTTATCGGAGAAAAAAAACTCAAACAAGCGTTGCAACAAAATCCATGAAGCTAGCGGCAATGTTACACGCGACAGGACGTCTCACAATCAAGGTGCATTTAAAAGGGTACGCAAGCGCTGCGGTATAAGTTTTTCCCGTCGCTGCAACGTGCTAAGATTGTGGTTTCGTTACAATGTCTCGTAACGTACCCAAGGTCACCTGTGTGGGTATCGAATCGAGCATGTGTCCAGCTCAGAAGAAGTTTGTCGGACTGTTCGAGCAGCTCAAGAAAGAGATGGCCGGAAGCGTCCCTGGAGCTTGGTTGAAGTGGGGTCGAGGCACAGGACAGGACGCCAGCCCAAGCCCCCCAGAGATCGACATGCTCGTGTTGACGACGCAAACACTGCGGACTCTCGGATATACAAACACGAAGCGGGCAAGCTGGTCAACTGGGGCCATTTCGCCGGGTACGCAGCTTCTCTGAACAGCCGCCAGAGACGACACTCGCACCAGGACCGGACGACACGCTAGAGGGGATGAACAGCGAGACCCTTCATCAACGGCCGCTACAGGAGTCTGCAGGGGATAAGAGCTATCCCCTGCCTTCGGGCGCGGTCAACGGACCCTCTTCGAGTCAAACTCGCCTCATAATTCGTGGATGCGGGACACAGAGGGGAGGATGATTGGAATTGAGGAAAACGTCGAGACATCGCGAGAATCGGTGTGAATAATCGCGAGAATCGGTGTGAATAATCGTTTTCAACAAAAAAGGTCACTGGTCTTCAGTGATGTGGTTTTCAGTCCAGACGGAAAGCCCAAGAGTAACCTCGTATAAATAGTCTTCTAGTAAATGCGCGCGGAACGTTGCTATGTGACGGAGCCATCATAGGCGCCGGGTGTACAAGCAAACGTGAACCCAGCGAATCACCTTGACATTTTTCTGACAAAGGCTTTTGAAGAGAGGACGTGGAAGTCCCTAAGGTTCAGGGAGCACAGGCGGCCCTACTACCACGTATCACTATCTGCGACTGACTGTTTGTGGCGGTGGTATTGCACAGCAGTACACTTTCCCTGCTTCTTCTCCGTATTATGGGTACCTGGCTTACGCATTGAACACTGCACGCGCCATATGTGTACATGCAGAGTGAGTATGTGTACATGCAAAGTGAGTGTCGTAGGCCGTGGTCGCAAACGCGTTTTGACCAACAAGAAACATGAGACAAGAGGATGCGTTTGGCATAACCATCATGCATCCGACGGTTCCCGCGCATCCCTTTTGCACATTTTCGAGCACTTCCCCCTGCGTTGTCCGTGCATCTATCTGGTCAAATCCGTGAGAAGAGCAGACCACTGGGAGACAAGTTGTATACCGAAAGAAGAACCATTGCAGTGTGGTACCAGGCACCACTTCCGGTTGGGAGAGCTTCTGGGCTGCAGCAGTATTAAATATTAATAGTACACCCACGTACTCAAGAGAGCGAGCTGATGTCAACCTCCAGGATGCTCATGCTCCAACGTGCCCAAACCTCGCCCTATTCTATACAACGTTGCGGCGAAAGTTGGCCGAACAAACGGTCTGTACATGCACGCATGCAAAGCGCACGGCAGCTCTCGTGGCAGTGCCACCGCCCACAACACGGACAGTGCTACTGTTACGGGGGGTCATAGTAAATAGGACCAAATGTTGCTGGTAAAAATGGCGAAATATATAGGTGTTTGTGTGTACCGTAGGTCCTACTTAATATGGTCCACCGTAATAGTTTAACTTACTGCTATAACTACACAACACACTGCATACACCGGCACGTATTATGGGGTGCGTGCAAAAAAAAAGCAGCTGAGCTTCTCGGCACAGATTGGGCAGCCGTTCCATCCGTGGCCGTTCAGACCCTAAGCCCTGGTCTCTTTGACGCAGCTACTGACCGCTTCGAATGACCAAAACACGATAACCGGCCACGTGTCTCCGTCTCCCCGAGCCTTGCGACTCCTGAACAAACATGCCCCAATAAAAGCGAGCGTAGTCACCCCCGCCGCCACCAGGACCGCCGAGTAAACATACCAACCGGTGTGGTCGGATGCCACTGTAGGCCGACGTCCGCACCGGGCAGGACAGGGATCACCGCCCGAAGACTCGCAGCAAAGAGCGAACGCTTTCACTGATAGTTCCGGGACGTGCCTGACATCCCGCAAAAAATGATCGCCTGTGGGAAAATGCAACGAGTTCCGCGAACGGCGAGCGGCAAACGGCGGGACTGCTAATTGTTAGCACTATTAATATCAACAAACCACGGTTGGCAGTGACAAGAAATCTGATATAGTTGAATCAAGTAACGCTTGTTCCCGAAAGGTACGTAGGGGTGCTGGTCACTGCTGTGCTAAGACTAAGATTGTGCGGTAGACTCCCATTTCGCGGGTAAAGATAGTCACGACTTCAGCCTTAGGTGGACCCTCTCGTAAGCGTTCCCTTGGTTTCCACAGCCTGGACAGCGCGGCTTTCACCCTACCCTGCTTATGAGTTGTATAATTTAGGGCCAATCAGTTGCTTGAATAGTTTTTTTTTCATCGTCTCTTATCTACGGCGATACCCTTTCTCTGTAAACCGGGATATCATGCGGCAATAACAGTCGTATCTGCTACTACTCGATTCGGCCGTCGACGCCAGGTAGCCGTAAGGGTGAGAAGCAGCAAATGAAGATAGTGCAGCAAGCCCCAGGAACAGTTGGCAGTACTGCCGTCACCTGCATATGAAGCAGCATGCGCGAGCTACATCAAGCGCATGCTGCATTAAGACTTGAGCACGCTAACAATCAGAGCATCAGACCTGAACTGGATTTTCGTCGCGATCAGCAGCATGCACAGGAAATTTGGCGTGACTCGGCACATGACAGTTCGAACGTACGTTATTGTACAAGCGAATGCTATTTGTATAAACGTCCGGCAGGCATCAGGTACATGGCAATTGCTGTCCGCCTCAAAATAATATTGGCTGAGTGAAATATAATTTTCATGCGCAGAATGATTAGGGGCCGAGATCGCTTCCATGAAATTGTCCTGTGGGCCCTAATAGCGTCCAGGAGTGTCACCAGCCTATTAGATGCATCCTCCACGAGGGATGAACCTAGAAAATGCGCGACCGATCACGTAGCTTTTGCAAAGTTGAGTATTGACCCATATCGGAAGAGCTCACAGCTGACGGTTTTGTTTTCAATCTTTCATACTGGAAAATATTGGCATGGAATATGTAGCACGCGCAGCCGACTTATCACGTACATAGCAAAGTTGAGTATTACCCACTCAATCGGTTGAAGTAAAAGCTGGCCTATTCTTAAAAAAAAAAAAAATTTAAAAAGAAACATTGAGACAGTTGACACTTGAATACCGCCTCCCTGCCAAACGCCTCCTTCACAACAAGTACAAGACGCTACCTGGTAGCTTGCTTTCCCGGTTCATCTGTCTGTGTGCATGCCTGACTGCGCGTCTTTTTTGGGGTGCTCTTGTCACGCTCCGTATCGCAGGTAGTTGTGATACTGTATGGCTAACACCACCCACACAGCATTTTGAACGGAATTTCCGTGCAACACAAAATAACCTGACGAAATTCACTGCGACGCGGGCAGGAAACTAGACACAGCGGAACGGCCAAATAGCGCGCTGGAAGACACGACTGCCGCTGTATGGGTTCATATTTTATACACCACAGGCGATTGTAATTTGGGCATAGTTCACATATCCTTCAGAGCTTGGTCTCTTCAAGTCAATCTAGGGGGGGGGTGGTGGGTCGCACCTGCCTGTGCTCCGTCATGACATGGGTACAAGGAGCAGTGTTCCAAAAGCGAGCTGCTCGGCACAATGAGCCCTATCAAATGCATTTCACCACAACATTACCAACTCGTTCTCATGTGTCCCACATACCAGTAGGACAGGTGTAGCCGAGCTTTCCTGGCTCGCAGCCTTCGCACGCCTCGGCAGGGCAATCTGCGAACCGCGTTGAATGTACGGACATATCAACCACGGTGACGCGACGACTTTACAATGTATGACATCAATCGGGTATTTTGAAGCAAAAAAAGAAAACCCACGACCACAACAACAACAAAAAAGTTGTGCCTGCCACATCGTGTGCATCGGAGGTGGAAATTAATTAATTATTTATTTCAGGACAAACTGCAGTCCCGTCGAGGGCACAAACAACTCCAATTCTAAGTAATTTCCCCCCAAAACGGGACTGCAGTACTAAAACGGTCTTTAAAGATTTAGCAAAAAACCCAAGTATCTAATTACAGTGGGTACTTTTACCAGCTCCTTCTATTCGCACCACCCACACTCCACTCCAATAACCCAACAAAAAACTCAAGTAACTAATTACAGTGGGTACTTCCACCAACTCATTTTATTCGCACCACCCTCACTCCATCCCAATAACTAATTCGGTCATGACGCAAAGCGTGCGTCCACGGGCAGCTGGCGGATCGCTACGGTGTGTTTGAGCAAGGCAGCCATCCACAACCATACTTCATATTGATATTGTTATTTCCTACCAGGTTTTTGTAGAGCAGTTTACCGCGCTTCGAGTACTAGTGGCTGGGCTAGAAAGTTAGTACTTACAGCACTGGAAAAACCATCCTACGGACAAAATTGACTATTAGTAGAGTCCTACAGCTCTCGACCTTTTGTCTTTCGGAAGACAATCTTCCTGTTTTTCCAGCGACAATCCAAGTATTCTAAAGGTATTTTGTTTCTCGCAGTGTACTTATTCGGGGTTCAAGTCCCTTGGACAGTGACTGTTCACCATCGACGATGCATATTTCGAGGAGGCAATCATACCCTTGGCGCTTCCAATCCGATTGATGAGGTCAACACATGCTCCAACGCAACATGAGTCTGGAGTAGGACTCCACCCAAGCATCTCTGCGGCACAGGACTAGATAAGGGCGACAAGACCAGTAGCAGAGGGAAAACAACTCCGCTTCAAGCCCAAGACACAGTTTTGGGACAACGTAGGAGTCGACTGAAAATAGTGTTCGATTATTCGAGGCTACGAAGATCAGAGCTTGTCGATACTGGCGACTTACTGGTAGCATCAATTCTAATTATGGGAAACGATACGTACGTAGGCCGGGTATGTCTGCAAGGGGGCCAGAAACAAGCTTACCACATGTGCCGCTACCGTCGAAGTCAGTGGGAAGACCGGTGCCAGGAGGAGACCTGCCAACAGGGGGGCAGCCAGCAATGGGTGCATCGATATCAGTCTTGGTGATCGACACTGAAAGGCATCGTCACGTTTGGACGTTCAAATGTGCAGCGGATTCAGTGCTTCAGGAGCCATTCGTTCAAATAAACCTACACTAGTATCTTCTTGAAGGTATGCCTATCAAGCGATGCCATGTATACCTCAACCATGGTAGATGCCGGCCACCTTGAGATTTGTGTGATGATGGACCGCACTAGCCACGGAACCCGATGGTAATGTTTTCTAATTTTCCATACAGGTTCATCGCAAAAACGTTCAAGGCCTTTCGAACTAATTGACACCACGACTAGAGAAACATTATCTGTAGGTCTAGAAAGGATAGGGTTTTAGAGCCGATAAACTAGGCGAGGTGTGAAGCATTTGGACCGTCTCTGCCATACGGGATACGGTTTTACGCAGCAGGCAAAAAATCATGGGGGTGACGTTATGTTTTTGCTGGGTTCACGCACACCAGGGTACACGTTGCGCCTTTGATTCATTTTGGGCCAACAAACAAGTAGTATGGCCTCCAAGCCAGGCTTACCCCGATGGCAAGCACTGCAGATTGACGTTTCCATTTAGGTCCCTGCAGCGAGTAACCCGTAACCGATGACGATTCGCCAGAGAAAGTGAGTGCGAGCACACGCGCGATTTGCGAGTAAAAACATAGACAGGTCAAGGTTAGCACATGATTACCTGTTGAGTAGGGAAAAACCTCTGTGATCGGTAGCGCAGCGGAAGAGCGGTGGGCGATCCACGCAGAATTGTCAAAAGCGTTCGACAGGAACAAGCGACTAACGGTATTCCCTATTACGGGGGAGCATAGTAAATAGGACCTACGGTACACACAAAAAACTACTCCGAGTATATATTTCGCTATTTTTAGTAACAATACATGGTTCTATTAACTATGGTCCCCCGTAATAGTCGTCATTATTTTCTTGTTTGCATTACTACAAATTGATCCAACTACTGTACGACACCCATTGTGTGTGGTGTTTTCACAGCAATAGATAACACACACGGTACCAGATAGGCGGTTCTACGGCATCCCGCACTCACAAAAATGTCAGCGCTTCCAGATCATCAAAAATCTCAGCCGGGAAAGTGGTTAGGTCGTTTTTGTTCAGCCTCCTGGAGACGTTGACGAAAGTAGACATCGGTGAAAACGGACGGGGCGGTAGGCAGGCATCGCTTGTAGCACATCCAGGAATATGTGCGCCAAAAATAGACTTATCCACTACGGCCAAAGTGCCTTACCAGCTGACGGCATGCAGCGAGCAAACGACATCTCTCGGAGGAACCCTGCGGCTGGCTTGTTTTGGGTAGGTATCCGCGAAGGGTCGCCTTTGCTATGGGCGTGCTGCTATGAGAGGCGAAACGGAACCCTAGAGGGACCAAAGGGGGGA
Source organism: Postelsia palmaeformis (assembly GCA_037834295.1). Taxonomy (NCBI): domain Eukaryota; class Phaeophyceae; order Laminariales; family Laminariaceae; genus Postelsia; species Postelsia palmaeformis. The sequence goes on along the minus strand of JBBMHQ010087685.1, from coordinate 1,264 downwards.
AATGACGGTACTATAGTTTGCACGCACGGAATAAGTAATCATCACTCTGACGACGACATTACGGTCCCTAAAAGCAGAGGCCGGCGGTCTAGTCGGTGACTATCAACGAGTTCCCCAGAGCTACAAACTTACTAACACTTTGCCGTAGACCTTACGTGAGCAACGGGAACTGAGGCGTATATCTGCTACCTCCGTGATACATAACACGGCAGTGCGCATCCAGCACCGCCACCCAAGACGGTTCAACATATCATGTCGCGCGCACTAGAACCGTACGGGTAGCTGTGGCGATACTCGATCAAGAGCAAAAATGAAAACGATCACAAAATTACTATGAGTGGTTCTGCATCTTTGGACACGGTTGGAGTCAAACATGACAAAAACGCCCCCACGCACCACATGTCAAGGGGGACTTACAATAAATTCAGTACCCGCAGACCATCGAACAGTCCTGCCGGAAGAGAAGTCAGACCGTTTGAGTAGAGGGACCTGAAAGCATCAAGAGAAGCAGGACAGATGTGCAGCTAAAATGATCACCAACCTAGCATCCACATGAAACGCCTTCAGAGGCTCCCACGGGCCTTACTTTTCATCTCGTACGAGACTCGCAGTAGGAGGACATCTCAAGGTGGAGACGTTTGCAGCAGCGTGAAACAATGCCCGCCAGCAAACGCACACATCCATATATACGTCGAATGCAGAACGCGCTTACTACGACGAGCCTTTTGTTGCGACCAGGTGGTAATACCACCGAGCGATACAAATTCGCCAACGCACATCTCCTGGAGAAGACTACAGCTGGAGTTTATCGCGTAGCATGTGTGGGGTTGTTAACATTCGTTGCTCAGTCTACAGCAGATAAAACAACCTTTACAGATACGCGGGACCATAAAAAACTATAAAATTCAAACCGCACACATAAAAAACAGACACAAAGACAGCGACATGAAAACAGACTTTGTTCGCGGCTGTGTGTTGAGTCGTCAGCCTGTTCATATGTTCATTTGTTTAATGGCTCGGCTGTATCATAGCCGCGTGTGAAACAATATAATTATTGAACAGTAGATGGAAACATGAATGTCACGGGGTCCAGGGTAAAACTGAAGGAAGCACAAAGAAGCAAAGGGAGTGGCAGAAAAAAAAACACGCAACCGTAGCACCTGACAGTCGTGAGAAAATAGCTATAAGTAGTTCTGCAGCTCTGGACACGGTTGGAATCACAAATGACGAAACGTCCCCACGCACCATATGCCAAGCGGCACTT
>JBBMHQ010087674.1:0-10993 GCA_037834295.1 Postelsia palmaeformis | reverse complement strand
CCGCGAGGTTTGGTCCGACCAGTGAAGAGTCGTGGTAATATCTAACACACTCTTGAGTTCTCACCATCTCTCCAGTGGTACGGAAGGTCGGCGTAAAAAGCCTTGTCAATTTTGGTGAGAGCTTTCACGACGGCACCCCCGGCCCTCTCTATCTGGCGCGGTGTGACCCAGAGACACACTGGAGACGGCAAGGATGCGTTGAGGCTTTGGGCCTCGGCCGTTGCTCTCTCCTGAGGCGAAATCAAACGTCGTTGGGCGAGAAAGGACGGCTACGTTTTAGTACATGCGACTAGTTATTGTTTATCCTGACGGCGTAAAATTCGTTTCTAAGCGAATGCGGGTTTCCCATTCTGACGACGTCAAAAAAACAACTAGGGGCCCATGTCAATTTGTTTTGGAACCCAGGCACAACGACCTCAAAGGGTGGCGAACAATCAAGCGCGATTGCCTCAATATTATATTTATTGGTAAGGAGAGCGCGCAACAGCAGTAGATAAACACAAGGGTATCTATCGTGCGTCTCCCTCCCGTTGCACTTCGGTCACGCTGGCATTGGCGTGTTTGTGAATTATCTAATACATTTCGAAAACCAAACTCGTAGCAGAGTACTAGAGAGAGGCTGACGCGTGAGCTACAGTTCAGTGAGCTCATATATGTGCAAGCTTCAATAGATGAGAAGTCACAGCTGACAGAGATACAATAGTTGTCGTAGCAGAGTACTATCGAGTAGAAGCTGACGCGCGAGCCACAGCTAAGTGACCTCGTACATATGAGAGCATCAATAGAAGATAACGATAATGTTAGTGGTGACCCCAAAACAACGCTGATTGCTTGTTATGCTCAACAGAGATTATGATGAGCGAAAAATGGAGTGAACTCATAGGGGCGATGTTCGTGTGCGCACGTTGCTTTTGGACCGGTCACGTCTGCTACAAACATGGTTTCACGCATCATGACCCCTCAAACAGATATCGTAGCAGTAACACCCCGGCACAGGCAGTACGCACGCAAGGACAGCACGGCGTTGAGCTGGCAGAGAGGACGATGGAATCGAGCCGAAAGAATGCAGTGAAACCTTTTGGTGGGGCGAAAGCTCCTTCTAGAAGTCCTTCCCATGTGTAAGCAATTCCTCTGGCGTTTGGAGAGGCCTCCTTTTTTCGTATAAAAACGCAAGAGTACTACGTACGTACGCTTTTTGAAAAACCATTATTTTGTTTTCCATATGATAATGTGTAGCGCATGTTCCAATCATACCATCCACACATAAAAGTGAATCCAGAATCCAATTTCTTGTTCATTGTATTTTTGTGATTCTTTCCTGGTCCGGCTTATGCTGTTGCGTATTCATACCCGGTACGATGCCATTTCACTTGCTTTATCCATTTATTTGCGACTATTTATGTTCTGTTCCTTCTGTTCCAAAGTCTGTGACCACAATTTTGATGTATCTCTAGGATAAGGAATGAGGACGAGCACTGAGTATACCGGTGTGGTTGGGTAAAAAGAGCGGTTCAATGTGATGACAACACACAACACACATGGGAAATTTCAATCAAACCTGAACACTCGACAAAAATATTCCAATAACGTGGACACGGCTAAAACTACGCTTCAAACCAAACGTTGTAGCGTAAGCAAGGTAACCTTGCCCCCACCTTGCCGAATCCTCGCCCGTGACCCCTGCGGCCGTAGTAGCGCCGGCTATTCTGCTCCCCTTCCGTCGCTTGGGCGCCCCCAGACCCCACCCCGGTTACCAACAGCGTCTCGTCCGTATCGCCACAAGTTCCCGATACAAGCTGCTCCCCTTCTGCGCCCACAAGCGTGGGCTCTGTCTGGTCTGGTTTCGGCATTTCCCACTTCAATAGGAACCCAATCGGTGGGTTTTCGTCGACTCCTGCATATTCTGTTACCGTGGTTGATGTCGCCATGGTTGACGATGGCTGCCGTTGGTTGTGTTGGCCTTGGTCGAAACTCCCCACGAGAAGAGGGGTTGTGTTTGTTGAGAGTGCTGGGGGGGGGCATACGGCTAGTACGGGATACGCCGGCTCTCCCGGCATGCACACCACGTAAACCTTTTCGCGCGGAAAGTTCAACGCATGAAACTAAGTCAGGGGGGCTCGTCAGGTTGCGTGTGTGCCGCAGGTTTCAGATGGTTAGCACTGCGGAGCGAATGTTGGACGAAGCGTGTCGGCGTCTCTTCATACCATGTCGTTCTGGCGCTTGTGACGAAGGCTGTTGCGCTACATACTCCGAAGGTATATACCCGGGTATCTACCCGAGTATCTCTCACGATATCTCCCCTGGTATATACTCGAGTATGACCAACAATACACCCGGATAAATACAAAAAAAACTATCCGCTAAAATAAAAAAGGCCTCAAGAGTAGTATATATTCATATATTCATATACGAAGTAACAGGTGAAGCAACAGCAGTCAAAGAACACAGGCAAGATATGCTATGTTCGCCTCCGGAACAACGTATCGTACAGGTTCCACCCCGATTGAATCGAAGATCTTTTAGTACCGCAGCAGCAGTAGTCGTCCCTATCTTATCACTCTGGATAGATCGACGGTGTGTCTCCAAGAAACGAGAGCACCGGGTCACGGATGACACAGGCGACGGGCGCTACGGGGTTCACCTCACCTGGCGGCGGTCTCCTGATCGGAGCTTTGCCGTGACGGCAAACATTTTCCGAAGTCGAGCAGCGCTAACCTCGGCGCGCTCGCCAGCTGACACAACCTATGTTACATAACAGAAGGCATCGGAGACAAAAACGAAATGTCAGATTCAGGGATCTTCGCGGGTCATGACCTCACCCTACCCGAGGGCCGGGTCAGCATTGTTTTTCTTATAACACGAGTCGGATCGGGTCGGGTCGGGTCAGGAGGTTTTCAAACTCGCACGGCTCGGGTCGGTTCACCCTTATCCGACCCGACCCGAACCGACCCGACCTGACCGGCGAGGTTCGACCCAACCCGTTAACAGCCCTGATTTGTCTAGTACAAGCGAATGCGAGTTTCTCCTTTTGACGATGCCGAAAAATAGGAACCCCTCTCGAGTTGACTGAAGCGCCTCTCTTCCGTTTGCAGTCACGGTCCCCAAGAAAGAAAGAAACGAGGACCAAAACGAGAACCGAAGCTGAGACCGAAACAAGGACCGAACGAAGATCGAAACGAGCACCGACGGTTCGCTGGTTTCGACCAGTCGAAACTCCGCCAACGCACACAACAAGTTGATGGCCGTCACCCACTACTCTTGCGCTGCGCATGCGAATTTCTACGTAGAGAGTAACTGTTTCATGTCTATATGCAACATAATTATTCGTTCCACCTCAACTCGCAGAATTTAAAGCCTTGCGTCACCGGTGTCGCTCCTCCTCCCACATTGGCTTACATACCACGTGCTGTCACTTCTATCGCGAAGAGCGTTTTCAGCGCTGCCCCTGCTCGTCGATTTGAAACAATATCGGGGGGGCGAGGAAGCGCCCGCGTGTATGCTACACCGGTAGCAGATTGTAGGTTTCCTTGTTCCGCGACGGCCTGAGCTTGCTCAAGACCTTGGTTCTACAAACTTGGCCTTCAGCGTCAGTTTGACTGTTTTCTCCTACGTATCAGGGGCGATTCTTCGTCAAAAACCGCTCGCATAGAAACTCGGCCTGACAGACGGATCGATGTACTCCAAATGTGGTGACCGGGCGCCGGGGATCACGGGCGAACAGACAGCGACTCTCTATGTACGTGGTCTCCATCCACACGCTGCCACGAATCGGCTGTGTATCTAGGCCCACGAGTAAGAATGGGTGCCATAAATAGGCTCACACTTCAGCGGCGAGCACTGCACTAAATCCTACATGTACTAAAATACTATATGCCCAAGGCCGCTCAAGGATGGCGTTGCAAAAAGTTTCGACCATGCCTTGTCAGGCGTTTCTAGTTTATGGTCCCGCACTGCATGGGGGCATCAATGTAAACTGTTGCCATCGTCTGCGAATATTTGTCGTCGCGATGATTACCGTCGATTTCCGTGACCAGCGTTTACGAAACGCACTGAAGTGAGCTGTGCCCATCCCATGAGCCCCCAGGAATTGAGGGGGCCAGCGTCACGAAGTACTCGACCATGTTCAAATACACCACGTCATGTCGGATCTCATGGAAAACATTATTTTATTTTCAACCCTTTCCTCTCGGTTTGGCCTTGCAGTCAAAGAGGGCGGTGTTTCGTGAAAGACTAACCGTACGGTAGCATTGCGATGCTTAGGCCTGCGCTTTTCTAGGCGCCTTTGAGCAACTAACCCTGTCGCTAAGAAACGAAACTGCTAGTCCTTGTCGGTGGCAGTCTTGTACACGTGTACAAATGGGTGAGTAGGGACACATGCGCCTTTGCATAAATACATAATGCGAGTAAGGTATATATCTCTGCCCCCTATCTATATGGGGTTTCCGGTGTAATGTCATTTTAATACGCCACAAACTTCCACCCTACAGCTTACCGCGAGGAAACGTGCACAGATGATGTGAGTACGTGGAGTTATATACGGCTATCTGTACCTTATCTGATACTTTCATGCCGTGTGTGATAATCTCGCCTTTCTTTCGATGTGTCGTGGTTTCCGTTTCTTGTGCAGAAAAAGGGCTTGCCGACGCTTCCGCTCCTCCATGCGCTCGCGAGCAGCTTCCTCCTAAAAGGGTAGTGCAATGAAATAACGCACAGCACTCGGGTGCTTTAGAGCGAGAAAAAGCACAGGGCTCTTCACCGGTCATGATCTGACCCGCGGGTCCGGTCAGGAAGTTTGTTAATTATCACAGGCGGATCGGGTCGGTTCGGGTCGGATCGGATCGGATTGGGGCAGGAGGTTTGCAGATGCAAGCTCTCACGGATCGGGTTTGATCAACCTTGCCCGACCCGACCCGACCTGACCTGGGAGCTTGACCCGATTCACGAATAGTCATGCAGAAAGTAAGGTACGATCACTGCGAGAACTTCACGCGGTCAGCGAAAAGACGCGACTTCATGGCCCTGGCCGGGTGAATGAAAAATAAGACCGGCACCACTACTTTCGGTGGTGCGGTAAAATGACTGCTTACCCCTTTTGTGATCAAATTGTATGTAGTATAGCAACCGAAAACGAATGGCAAGCGCAAAACGTCTTATATTTCGTGGTCCTTTGGGAACGATTGAGCTTCCTGGCCACTCGTTTCGCGGCGCGCGGGTGTCATACCCGATTGAGCGCGATCAGCATCCGAACTAAACGCTGGCCTATTAGGGCATATCAGGGGAATACCCACCCGCCTTACCGGGGCAATACCCTTCGACGCCCACGTGAACTATTAGTGTGGTATAATGATTGCGGTCTGATTTGGGTAGACGGATCACCAGGGTGTTTGTTTCGTTTGTGCTCGTATGCCTTGCTTTTGTTTCGGAGGGTGGGAGGCCTTCGCGGTCGATGCTTTTGGGTTTCCGGACCAGACTAAACGAGTTAATAGCGTGGTTGAAAAGGCAGGACGCGCATACATCCAGGATCGGTCTATGGTCCAAGTAACACCCAACGTTCCTCATTATTTTCCGCATACATACGCACGCCTTTTGCGAAATAAATGCATTGTTGTTTTCACGGTAACACAGACTGCTTCCATTCTGCACGCGACGCCCCGTCGCCCGGCGGTGAGCGCGAAGACCGGGCGTCATGTACAACGATGCAGCGTTGCAGGGGCACCGACTAGCGGTGGGAAGGCCCAACCATTCCGCACCCCCGGGCGCGTAAGGGGTTATATGAGCACGTCGTTGGCGGGTACGTCCGGAGACGAGATTATTGAAGATCGGGAGGTGGAAGACGAAGAGAGTAGTGCAGTGCCACATGGGGACGACCACTGGTACACGCGTCCAACCAACAGCACAAGGACTGTACGTGACCGCGCGCAATGTTAGTGCCCCCCGAGTTTGAATCAGCTTTCTCTGTGTGCGCGCAGAAGTCCACCAATAGTACACCAGTGCGGAGCAACACAGGTTTGAGTGGGATAACACAGCGCCGGTAGCTGATCAATTATAAACCAAAGAATACAAGAAAGTCTGGGTAGGACCACCGACCGGGGCAGGAGGCCTCATCCAATCCAATACTAACATTGAATGATCAGCGGCAGCGTAAAAGAGTACTGTAGTAAAATCGTCACCCAATCAGATGAACTCAAATTTGGCACAAAATGAGAGTCAGGATTTGATGGAATCAACTAAGAGAATGAACGCCCGAGTCATTCACTTTTTTGAAGGCTAGCTCCCCTGCTGGAACAGGGTAATAGGCACAGGAAAAATACGGACCTTCCCGCCCCCCCTGCAGGCTCAGCAGTATTTTTCTGCAAGATCATTCCAATCCCAGGGATAGGCGCCGCGCTTAGAATGCACTCAGCGCAGAGTTTATCCCGGGCGAGGCCCCCCTGCTTCGGGGCAGGAGGCTTCATCCAATCCAATATTTAGATTGAATGGTCAGCGGCAGCGTGAACGAATACTGCAGCATTTTGCGGGAAACCATACTGTAGCAGTACTACTGTAAGTATACTGTGCTAGGAAGGTACATGGTTTTGGGCCCATCGCAGGGTCCTCTACTTTGTGTTACTATGCCCCCCCCGTAATAAATAGAGTTTGTAGCGGCACTAATAGTATCGCCATACTGAAAGCGGATTGTTCGTCTCCCTAGGTTCATCATGCTACACTTCGTGGACCCACCTTCCCCCTCAACAGTCTACGATTGATAGGCTGTTTTCTGTGCACGTACGTCAACAGTTTTTATGATGTGTTCTTCTGTATACTATGGTCGAGTTTATCAAGCCACGAAGGCGTTACTACTGTGCTTGAACCGGCGAGCTACACGTTCCCACTTACACTCAGAAAAGAGCTGAAGAATCTCAACACCAGGGTAGTTTCTGCGACAACAGCTATCGATGTAGGTGTGATAACCGCTTTTCACATAGCCCTTAAGCTCTCTGGTTTCGTGGGCTATAAATTAGCATACTTGACTAGGCACACTAATGATTTCACGGCAAGTCCTTGGCGTGTAAACATGGGGAAAAGGAGGTTTTCGGGTCTATCGTGGGTTATGATTACAACATCTCCCCGTAGTAGTTGGCTGGCGAAGTAAGCCAGCGATCTGACTTAGTATCTATAACGAACACGCGTTGAGCAACCAATCGCGCCTTCCACATGAAAAACCCGCGTAGTTCCGCAAATTATCGCACGCTACCAACTGGAATATCTACCCACATGCCAACTAGTCGGCGACAGATAGACCGGCAACTCACACTTATACCGGCTATTTTCTCAATATGAGCTAACCTCTTCATCCACCGGTGGCAGCATTGGAAGCTGAAGGTCATCAGGGTTGAGTCCAGGTGTCCCCTCGGTCAACGCCGCCTCCATGCTTGGAACGCCGTCTCCGACAAAAGGGATCCACCCTTCGCCAATTGTCGCAAACACGTGAAAAAGAGAACGCGTGGATGTAGCAAAAACGGTACATGGTAGGTGATAATAAGAGCAGCTTTCCTGCAATGCGCTCATTTCTCGATCGTTCGAAGTAAAAAGGATGGATGCTTCCAAAACGGTAGGCTGCGAGGAGAAGCAGTCATTCGGCCTGTATATATCGATCATGCGAAGGAAAAGGTTAGACGCTTCTAAAGCGGTACAGCAGTACCAGGCAGGTTGGAATAGTAAACTTCGCGAAGCTCCCTTGTTTTTCGGTCGCAATTTGAACGCTAAAAAAACAGAATCGTCAGCTGTCACACCCGGCAAATCTCACACTCGGTACTTGGACCCGTCAGCGTCGGAACGTGCGCACGGTTCCAAGAAAAAAAACACGAGACGGAATGTAATCTTATTGCGTTCGGATTTCCATGTGCCGAGGTCAGATGCTAGCAGTGGCGCGGCGATCGCATGAGAAACCTATCGTGCTTAGGTCTGGCGACGTGGTTGTGTTATCTAGAACGCACCCGCATCCAACTCGTTTTTGGGCGACGGCGGAGATACGCATAAGGCGTGATATACTAGAGCTGCTGCTGGTAATATTTCAACCCGATAGCTTGTAGAGCAGATTAAGCATAAAAACGCCACTGCGACCACCATGCTTTGCGTCAGAAATAAAGCGTGAACACAACCTAAAAACATGCACACAAGACGGGCGACGGGACACCTTGATCGAATGCAGCGAAAACAAGAGTTATGAGAAGTGCGCATGAACCCCTTCGAAGCCAGATTGGAAACGGCAACATGCACTGTACTCGTTTGTAAAGGATCAACCATTCAGCCACTCAGTCAAAGCGCGGTGACTAGCGACGACGAGCCTAGAGGAGACTGGCCGGGAGATGCGAGCAGCTCCTGTATAAATGAACAGCGTTGTCTGCAAACACGTCGGCGCACAGATGTAAACACCGAGCTTAACGGTAGCGGACCAGAGAGTGGGGAGGGCCATGTCCGTTCTAGATGCCTCAACGCCCAAACGTGCTGAATGGAAACCTTCAAGACACAACGAGATCGTGGCCGGGTCCCGCGGTTCTTTAACTGCGTTTAGGACTGCAGTCCCGTTTTGGGGGCAAACACCTTAGAATTAGAGTGGTTCGTCTCAAAACGGAAATGCAGTATCCACAGTCCTGAAAGGGTTCACCGCTTTTGGCACGGGGATTCGATACGCCAGGAAATCAACCCATTTTTTCTGGAGCTCCTGACTTGAGGGGGCATGAACCTCACCCAAAACACTATTCTTGAGGTGCATAGAGAAAACCTGGAAGTACAACTCGACGGCCTAATGGGTATACAAGGCCATGCCTTCAGGTAAAGCGCACTCCCTAATGAATGTGTCCGAACGATGCTGGGAAGAGTCTGCACCTCGGACGGACAGATCATGATCTATCTATCCAGAGATGGATCATCTACCGGGAACTCCTCACTTGCCGTCGTGAAAGGTTGTGCAGGATCTGCATGGTGCAGATCCAACACAGGACACATGCGCTACTATAGATCATGCGGATAGTCCGAGTCTCACTCGGCAAAATGGGCTAGATTAATTCAAGATGATGAATAGTTCTGCCTTGAAAGATGTAGACCATGAACTGTGGGAATAATCTGTAGATAATCTGTAAATGATCTGTGGATGATCTGTCCAACGTGTGGAAGAAAGGGTCCAGGACCTCCAGCGGTCAGAAATGTTAAGGCCGAAAAATGCTACCCCTATTATCGTAGTACGCGCGTCTTTTGAAAACGATTTTTGAAGGTCCGCCAGAAGGAATGACTTGACGGGAATAGCGACCAGGACAAATCATGATCGAATAAAAACATATTCAAATGGCCGAGCCCCGCGATTCTTAGACTGCTTTTCTAAGACCCGTCAAAACGAAAGCTGTAACGCAAATACCAACCAGGGTAAGCAATGACCGAATGCAGATATTCAAAGCGGCCGAGCCCGACGGTTCTCAAACCGCTTTCAAGACCCGTCAAAACGAATGCAATACCGACCAGGATAAGTCATGACCGTACCCGGGTCGTTCGAGTGGACGAGCCCCGCGGTTCTAAAACGGTGTTTTGTGTGTTTTTGTCAACATAGATGCCATGATCACTTCTACATCAGTCAGCGCTGGCTTGTGCAGAATAGGTTATGGTTTGAGTTAGTGCTAAAGTGCTGGCTTGTCGAGAAGAGGTTATGGTACTTTACCTAACACCCGCATAGACAACTATAGAACGCGAACACAGACCAGGATGAGAAAGTCGTTCCTAGATACAGATATTTCGAAAACCGAACCGCTAGGTGGCCCCACCAACAGCCCACCTGTTAGACTGTGAAGCGCGAAGGCTGCGAACTGTGCACAGCTCGCGCTGTCTGTTGAATCTCCATCCTTCGCGGCTTCGTACTTTGGCGTGGAGGGCTTTCGTGACGCAGCCGCTTCCTGCGCTAGCCCATAACCCCCTAGTCGGTGAAGCTTGTAGAGAGCCTGTATGGGCGGAGGTGGCGGGGAGAAGGGGGGGAGTGATCCCGCATTTTTTATTTCGAAAGGTTTGAACTATTTTTCGCGGCTAAAGCGTTGTCGAAAGTCGCATATGAAAGGCTTTTCGACTAATTTTAGTAACCGCCTAAACTCCGCTGCAACGCTCAAGACTACCCACCATAGTTAATACCACTTTTTTATTGTTTCCCCGCTCAAACAGTGTCCAGCTCAAATCTCGGTCCCTTGTTCGTACGTACTGGTCCAGACGGACGGAAAGATGTTCCCCGTTTGGATTATGATATGGATATCAAATCGAACGGTTATCGTATGATATCATCGGTAAGATGCGTGCTGCGAAAAGAGCAGCAGTTTTTGTCAAGAGTACTCTCTTGACTAAGATACGAATTGACGAGGGAAGATAGGATCGAATTATTTTCGCGATAAACATGCCTTCCAAGGCAAAAACTGTGGTGGGGAGGGAGGAGGGGTAAGAGCCTATCATACTATGTGACCCCAGATCTGAGCTACGACTAGGAAAGAGAGATAACAAAAAAGGGCGAAGAGACTAAATGAGATGGGGAAAAAAGAGGAAAAGAAACGTGTGCTACAATAAGGGTGGCCCTTTTTTCGAAAGTATTAAAGACTGATGAGCCCCCTTGAGGGCATTTAGGGCACTCAGGAACTTTATTGCCAATATTTGTTTTGTTTTATTATCGTATTCGTTACACACCTACAGGAGCAGTCCATAAAATAATGGTAGTCGGGTTAGGGGCACAGTTTTCATCAGCGTCGGTTTCAAGTGAGGAGCCCCCTGTACGTTTGGTCTGCGCCCGCCACCGCACCATGAGTCGAATGAAGCAAAAACAAAAAACTTGAGAAAAAAAAACATACTGCCGTGTCTTAGCCCCCTAGGGGGCGCTATCTACTTCGGCGTTCCGCCAATACAACGGAGTTTTCTTGCCCTCAAGTATGGCGGCCCGTGCTGCCGCGGTCACACCGAATGTATAACAATGGGCTCGGCTGATCTAACT
>JBBMHQ010087663.1:897-10995 GCA_037834295.1 Postelsia palmaeformis | reverse complement strand
GGCGAGCAGCCGTACCGATACAGCTGTCGACGAATTCAGGAACGAGATGATAGATGGGGTTGCTACAACCAGTAGGTATCGGTTCGGCTAGCCCTTTATTCCTACCCTGGTATTAATAGCAGTTTTTGCTTGTTTCTTGTTGGGTCGTTCAATTGGGAGGGGGGGGGGGCGTGACAGGGGCAGTGCCGACACTTGACACCGCTATTGACGAGAGTAGGAAGGAGATAGCAGAGGGTGTGACTAGGCTTCCGAATCGGTTTCCTAGCAGAGACGGACACCCATGTTACTATCACCTCATGGAGTACGTTTCCCCTTTTTCTTTTTTTTTTCTCTTCTCTCTCCTTGCTCGCTTTTTGCCTCGTCCCTTCCCTTGATCTCCCGGCCGTCCTGACGCTGTTATCTTCCTCTTCCTAGTATCGCTTCGTCCGTGCAGCAGCTATATAGCTGCCCGTGAGTGCGTATGATTTCCTTCGAAAACGGCAGCCTTTCTGATATCCTGGCGTCATTTTATCGTGTTTCTTTCGTGTTGCTTCGTCCGTGCAGCAGCTCTCTGTCCTTCTTGAGGCTTGAGGACGTATGATTTCCTTCTACAATGGCAGCCTTCCTGATATCCTTGCGTCGTTTGTATTATGTTTCATTTCAGTTTTTTTCTTGTCTTTTGTTCCTAATTTTGTTGTCTAGGTTGTGTTGTTTTGTCGCTGTTGTGCTGTGTTCTCGTACTCGGTAGGCTGGCATTTCATTTGCTTTACCCTGAATTAGCGATAATTTTTTTACTCTCGGGTCTTTCCCTGCAGTTTTGCATAATTAGTATTTCTCTCGGACAAGGGATCAGGACGGACAGTGGGTGTGCTGGCGAAGCTGGGTACAAAGAACGACTTAATGTAACGTCAACAGACATATTGCTGTTGTTGATCCAACTCTCCAATCAAGGAGTCTGTGGTCACACGAAGGTGCTGGATCCCTGGTACCAGGTACAGTAGTAGTACTTGATATCAGGTACCTTGGTACCTGTTATGATACGTAGAGGGAAGACACGCATATACTATTTATATTAATAGTGACTGCCTCGTTTCTCCTCTGCGTGAGGGCGTTTTCGCCCATACAGTAGTACTTGATACCGGGTACCAAATACCTCGCACGTCGTAATACTGCTGTGCGCACCACGGTGCACGCAGCAGCGGTCTACTGCTGGACCATATTACTGCCATAAACCGACAACGGCTTTTTTGGCGCCAACCCAACAAAAAAAAAACACAAGGAGCAGATCCAACCAACCAATCGTGTACCTGGTGTACCAACCAAAAAAAATGGTAATACGTGCCCGGCAGACTACTGCTGTATGTATGCCTTTCTCTCTCTCCGCATTTGCGCAGTAAGATTTCGCAAAGCGCGAGCTCGAACTCAGACGCAAGGCCGATATTTAGCCAGCCACATGACCCCCCCCTCCCGCGCGAATATTTCAAGTGCCTTACGCAACAGCAACGGCAGTGAAATGCCGGCTCCTGCGGCGATTAGGATCGTCTTGCTTCATTCATCACAGATCAAGGACTTGAAGAACTCCATCTGCTGGCGCCAGAAAAAAAATATGGAAAAGTATGGCGAGCAAAAACAAAATGCAGGAACAGACAGAAACGATCGTACCTCCGGAGTTTGTGGCAGCACTCGCACGGCGATCGAGCACGGCCGACGGCCTCTCGGGGCTCATCGCAGCGATGATCTCTCTCTTCTCCGGGGTATGCGAAGGGGGCAGAGGCGCCGCCGCCGCAGCAGCAGAAACATCCTTCCGCCCTCGCAAAGGACTTTCCCACCCGGAAGGGCTTCCAGGATTCGACACATATTCTTGGTCTGCCCTATCGCGCTGAGCGATACCACCAACGGCGGGTTCCACCTCTTGTTCAGGTTCCTGGCCAGAACGCTCCATACTTGCGGCCGGAGGGACTGGGGGAAACGGGGGAGGGCGAAGAAGGAAGTGGCAGAGGTGGGGAAGCGTGGTGGGGGAAAGTCTTTCTTTAAGTCACGCAGTCACGCTTCGTGACGATTGTTTTTCGCGTCTCGTATCTAGTTCTCCTGTGAGTCTCTTTCGGCATCCTGCGCTCTGCGCGTGCTGCGTAGACTGTGAAAACGCCAAAAAACCGATACTTTTGGCGGGAGGAAAACGTTCCTGAGCTACGGGAGCAACAGGAACGTACCTCGACCAGGGACCTCTTTACGGTGCTTCTCTCTGCTTTCGCGATGATCGATTTTCGGCTCTGGACTAGGGCGGAGGTCTCTACTATCCGACGCAGTTTTTGCTCTTGGCTAGAGATAGTTCTCGGTGTTGGTGGCTGGTCGTTCTTGTTCCCATCTTTCGGGTCCGGGGACGATATGTCCCCTATAAATAACGTGAACAATATAATGGAAACCCTCTTTCTACTTTTCTGATGTCGTCGCTCTGGTGTCGTCGTCCATCTCCACCTCCACGTCCTCTCTATAGCCGGCACTCATGGCTTTTCGCGGGTCATCTTCGGCAGCGAGAGTGCGCCTGCAGAGATTTGTTGCGCCAGCCAGCAACCTGGTAAATAAACCATCGAGAAACGGCAACGTGAACATCACACTTTTTTCTATCTCGACCACGACACCTAAGCAAGCGTCGTTGCTACACCGCAGCTTTGCATCCGTCCCCAACCAGAGCGGCTTCTGCTGCAGCAGCAGCAGCAGCAGCAGAAACAGCAGGAATAGGAGTAAGAGTAACTGCTCCTGCTCGCCCCATCCGACTGCAGCCCTTCGCACGGCCGCTCCTTCTTGGCTGCCATCGGCGCTTCCATCGCACCGAAGGCCCCTCTCCACGCGCTCAGAGGACAACGACGAAGGCAGTAATCTCTCCCGAACCACTACCACCACCACCACCACAGCAACAACAGAAAACACGCTGAATATCCACGTGACCCACGTGAATGCAACCGCCAACAAGGCAGGACCGAAACACAGCGAAGATGGTGGTGACGTTGACCGGACCATGATGCCCAAGGAGAATAGGGTCCCGCTCGGGGCTGGGGCTGGGGCTGGGGACGCAGTGGTCGACAACGGGGCAGAACCCCTGACAGTGAGGTTTCTCGACGTTCCTGGGTCGGAGCAGACGCGGGAGGAGAAAATGACCATCGTCTTCACGTGCACGGTGAGAGCGGCGAGCCTTGTTGTATCTTACGTAAGGAGCCAGCCTCCAAGACGCCGTTTGCACCTCGCCATCGACTGCGAGCAACACTACTGTATTATACCGGCAATACTGGCGCACCAGGTACCTGGTACGGTACAGTACCACCGTCCGTATACCTCACTATTGCAAGTATTAGGGTGATGAGACACACACCCCCCCTGGGACGATTTTCAGACCCAGTTTCCTCCAGAACATCAGGGGGGGACACGCAGCGAAAATGGTGGCTATGGAAAGGCTTCGGCCAGAAGGTTGCACAGATGGACGCGTCGCTGGGCGCATTCAGCACGCCCTCCCCGCTGTCGAGAAACCCAGCTTTAAAAATCGTCCGAGGGGGTGTATTATCTCGCGTGTTACACTTGCGTGCGGTAAAACAGCACCCTGTACCCTCGGGGACATACTGTGCCGTGAAATCCCGGCAAGGGGCAATAATCCTGTACGAAGGGTTGCCGGCTCACAAACGAACACCCCTGGTACTATACTTGACACCTGTACGAGTACTGTACCAGTCCTAGGTGCCAGGCACTTACCTGATATAGCAGTCAGTACGCCTATTGCTTGCTTCTACATCAGGAGTCGCACGCACAGCTCACGTGTTGTCGAGTCCCCAGCTCGATCGGGAGTTGCGACCCGCATGCCAATGATTTAGAGTCACTCAGAGCGAGTCGAAAACTCTCGACCTCGATTCACCAGGCGTCGCCATTCCGTACATGCCTGGTACGTATCATATCATACTGCGTACCAGGTACCTTCTCAACTAAACGGCGCACCGTAAATTACCCAGAGCTAAGACCTACCGTACCAGCAATGGACCAATGAAAACCCCCTTCGGGGCTGGAGAGGGAGCAAAAGCGCCAAAAAACGAATGACGATAACAGCATCTGCCACGCGATGAATGTAGCTACAGTATTCCGTACAGCTATTAATAGTAGTACGGGTGCTCGCTCTGTTGGAGGAGACTTTGTACAACGCGCGCGCATAATATACCAGGGTACCTGTATATGCGGTATATACACTACAGTAGTACGGCGTAGACCATTCCACTCCTGGTGTAAACATAATTAGTGGTTGGTCTTCCATCTATTGTGTTTCCGAGCTCCAGGAACTGAGGTTTTAGGCCGAATGTCCGCGTTTTACTAGGCGAGACAAGTCAAAAACACCGGTAGACTCCTCATAATGCTCCCCGGAGTTTTCCGTGAGCTTTGTGCAGTTTTTTTAAAATGTATTATTATCCTCCGGCGGATTGGTAAAAATAAAGCTTAAGCTCACCAGTTTTCCGTTTCCCCAGAGTCCTCGTTTTGATTTTTGGAGCAGCAAATCAGTTTTCTCTGGGGGGTCGAAAGTAAGATTGTTTGTCAGAACTGGGGCCAGAGATAATGGATGTTCGAAGATTTTTGGTGAAAAAGCATGATGTCCTCAGAACTGGCAATATGGACGAACAGTCCAACTGCGGCTCCAGAGAAACGGGAGAATGTTTGAGAAAGCTCTCGGGAAATCAAGAGGAGCATCCTGAGGAATCTACTGGTATTTTTGACCGTCCCGCCGAGTAAATTGCGGGTTTTCGGCGAAAAAAACGTGTTCTTGGAGCCCTTCAAAATGTTCCCATAATAGTTATTCTAAGGCTGATCATGACACTAAAATACCGCCGGTTTGGGAGGATGAAAAAAAACAATTTCCTATTCACCATGAATTCGACGTGGTGTGTCTGGATGCCTTGCTCATCGTCAATCGAATCAAATTGGTCGTAGCTTTTGTGCTCTTTGGAGCATTGCAGGCGAAAGTATTCTGAAAATTGTTGTGTGTCCTGCTCGCGGGTTCTAGGAGGTGCTGCGCTGTGAGCAGCAGCCGCAGCAGTAGAGCGTTCAACCCAACATGATAAAGGTGTTCAGGCGACTGCTGTGTGGCGTGAACGTTGTGTTTGGAGGGGTGGAGAGGGCTTCGAAAAACGTTTTCGGTCGAGAAATCCCATCCAGGAATCCCGTCGAAAAACTCGAATTTTAGTTTTTCGACGGGATGCGTGGATCGGATGGCTCGATCAAGAAGTTCGAATCGAAAAGGCCCTTTTTCAACAGTTTAAGAAAGCCCGGTTGTGTCTTCGATGGGAAACCGGATTTTTCGATCCACTAGTGCTGACTGCACAAGAGTTAGCCTAAAGGGTCCTTCTATTTCCGCGCAGCGTGGTGGGTGGATACATGAGTTTTGGGGTATATGGTGAGGTTCTGATTAGTATTGTGCCCCCCGAAATAGAAGGTTGATAAGGCTACGCACGTCTCGCTGTTTGGTCACTATAACTACAATTATGCCACGAAAGGGTTACTATCAATAGCGGTACCTGGTAGTATTAGCATATATTTGGCCACGTAATCGTACTTGTAGTCGGATTCGATCACAGCAGCAGCATTAGTGGCGAGGCTGGAGCAAAACAAAGCACTGCCAAGGCACCCTACGTACGACGCGCGGTAATATCCTTTGTCATCGTGGCACGCGGTGGCTTAATACTGCAGCACATTCCGAGTGTGGACGCCAGGCGACAAGCCTTAAGTCCTACTTTGATTCAGGCTCAGCGGCTTTGGAGCAAAGCCGCACACAGTACCAAGGCTCCCTGCGCGCTGCTGTACCGCTGGACACCGTGGCTCGCCCTGGTCTACTGTAGGATGGATAGACGCCTGTCTAATTAGGTTGGCTACAACTCGGGTCCAATCGCAAGCTGACACGACTGCTGTTGGTTACTGGTTGCTGGCACGACTGCTGCCGGTTGCTGGCTGAAAGGCCGTTGTGAGGGTGCCGCCCTGTCAATTCTCGGACACAAAGGACTCGGCGCTCGTTGATTGGTTCGTTCTCGTCCGAGAGACCACAGTAGTAGCTACATGCTCGGGGGGACATGTTTAAAAAGTAAAAAATCATGAGCTATGAGATCGCGCAAGGATTTCGCTGAAACTCGTCTTTGCGAGCTGTCTGTGATGCTTCGATCGCCCTTGAGTTGAAATACAGTTGTTGCGTGCTATCACCGTACGAATAGGCTTAGACGAGTACCTGGTAGTTGACTGTGGCCCATCCCTGTGGACTGCTCCGAGTATTTTCTCTTATGTTGCCGACAGCGCGAAATCACGAGCTGGCGATCTTCGATGAAAGTCGACTATTTCGGGCGGGAACCCGGTAATCATAACCAAATATGGTGTGTAAACATAGGGAGGATACACTGTTTTTGGGTCGGTCGTGGGTTTTGATTCTCACCACATATCCCCCCCCGTAATTGAAGGGGACATGCTTTAAAGCACTGCGCACGCCCTGGCGTCTGGCAATCTAGCTACATATAGGAGTGGCGCTAAGAGTGTCAGTCGGCATTCGTTTGTCGTCGCCATCTGTCGTACAGCGAGCACCTCGCCGGTTTTCTTTGCTGTCTGTTCGCCCCTTCTCCCCCTCTCTTTCTCTTGTTGCCCGTTCCGTTCTGTTGTGTTTTCGTTGTGCTTGTGTAGCGTTGTGTGGTGTCGGGGTGCCTTGACAGGATTGCCATGTCTTATCTTGTCTTGGGATGTTGTGCGTTGTCTTATTTTGTGGTGTTTCCCGTTACCTTCCCGTGTATTTTCCCGTCTGGTCTCATTCACTTTTGCCCCTCTCCAGTTTCCGCTATCCTGTTGGCGTTGATTCCCCCCTGTCCCTTGTTTTTGTCGACGTCTTTCGTCTTAGGTTTGCGACACGCGGACGGCGAAGACCTTCGCGAAACTCTCCTACGAGAAAGGAGTCGTCGTGGCCCGATGTCCCGGGTGCCACAACCTGCACCTCATCGCGGACCGGCTAGGGTAAGATGAGGCCGTGCGGAGGACGAACGCGCGCGTTGTTCGTTTCACTGAGGAGCGGGGCTATTATATGTTCCACATACTTGTGTTGTGTTTTTTTGAATTGGCGTGCAGGTGGCGCCCTCTCCTCTCCCCTGCTCGTCGCAATGTTTCATGTTTTGTTCGCTCGTTTGCTCGTTGTTTTTTTCCCTAGTTCCGTTGCATTTTGATTTAGTTCAAGGGTTCCGACCCCCCTCCCGTACCTTGAATACCCTCTCCCATACCGTCCACACCCCCCAGCCATGCCAACACTCGAACGCGTGCACCACCCTACCGCGACGACGATACCAACATAAACAATATATTCAATAACAACGATCAACGGCACCACCATCAACAACAACTAACAACTTCGACATCATCCACCTGGAGATTGACGTCAACACCAACGTCGGCACCGCGACGAACAACACCACCTTTAACATCAATATCAACAACGACGTCAACAATAACATCCACAACACGAACAGCAACGAAAACAACGCCGTCACCGCGATACAACCGTTCCTACGGGACGAAATCACAGGTGGTTCGAGGAAGCTGGAGATGGCGCGGGCGGGTGGGACATCGAGAAGATTACCGACCGGATAGGGGACACCGACTGCCACGTCGTGAACGACGACAACGTCATGGAGCTTAACCTCGTCGACATCGCCGGAAAGAGCTCAGACGTGACGGGGGCAGCGGCCGCGACGGCGAAGAAAAAAAAGCGAGATGGAGAGGAAGGGGACGGGAGTGAATTGTCCCCGTCTTCTGGAGACAGTTGATTCATTGGTTGATTGATTGGTCGACGAGTTGATGTGTAGATGGATTGGACAGATTTGGGTTGTTCGTTGAGGGTAGCTTGTTGAGGTACGTGGAGTATCGGGCTTCGAGATACACGGGTAACCAGGGTGACACACGGGGCCCTATTATATGCTACACATGGCGTCTCGCCGAAATGCCGTATTTAGGTTGGTACTGCCTGGATTGGCCGATCTTTAGTGCCTGATTTACAACAATTCGAACCACAGGAGTATTCCAAATCACGCTATTGATACGTACATTCACAACCCTCGGGGTTTCCGCTCTTCGGAGTCGCTGAAAATACTGAGAGTGCTCCGGAAAGATTTGCTAGGTAACGAAGTTTTTTTTTCCCCGAATCTCGCTGCCATAGAGATATGTGCACCACGAACGACACTAACCCGACTGTCCACAAAGCATCTGCGAGCCGAACATGATCCCGAGTTGCAGAACCTCTCTACGACGTGCTCGATTTGCTGGTTGCTTGTGGGTCACATCAATCATCAACAGTCATCCGTCGATCGACCCATACATCCATTGAGCGTTTTCTCCATCCAACCACCAATCCCCCCATCGACGAAAAAACCTATGGACAGCTGCCAATCAGCCAATTGCTTGATCGTCCAGAAATGCGCCCACGTTGTTTGTGGACTATCTGTTCCCTAGGTTCACCTAGAGTATCTAGTTATGTGCGGACTACCTAAAAGTAATTAGATGCGAAAGAAGCTTTGGAGTGGTGAAGGAGTTAATCGAGCAAACCAACCGATCAAACGAAGCAACCAACCATCTAATCAGGACCAACTAAACAACCATTCATCAACCAACCCATAAAATCACTCGATCAATCATTCAACTACGTATGACTGCATCAAGCTATTAATAGTGCGTTGGCGATTCTTGTATCCTTACTGTGTTCAATTTATAGCAATAGTTGATTGAGATCGCCTTCACTGTTGAGTGATGCGCGTCAGCGCAGAAACCTTGTACCAGGTATGGTGGATGGGTGGGTATGGCTGGTAAGCGGGTTGCTGGGTCCGTCGATTGATGCGTGGCCTGGTCGGTCTACCTATCAACACCTTCCACCACCAACATTTCAATGTTCGGCGATGCACGTCAGCGCAAAACCTTAAATGGTGGCTGGGGGGGGGGGCGGAGGGTAATATGTGATTTAATGTCTTGTCAACCACATCAACTTTTTAAAAAAATAACACACCAAGTGCAACAAAAAAACATAAGCAGCCACAACACCATGTGAAGAAACAATCACACATCAACAGCAACAAGCGCGCGCACAGGGGGGGGGGGTAGTCGATAGGAGAGATGTACTCGATCTCTTGCATGGCCGTAGTCATACGACCATATAGACCCTCGCATTTCAGTGCCGGGACGCAGCATGTCGGGTTTTCACCGACCAGGCAGGCAGCACTCCAAGGCCGCCACATGCCACCCTCCACCTGCGCGAAAACCCCGTACGTGAGCACGTCTTGCACCTGTTCGTGACTATGCCGCTGGGAAATCCAAGCCCTACTAGAAGGACAAGCGGCACAGACGCAAGGGCAGCAAGAGGATGGCGTACTGCATTAACCTCGAGGCACACACACAAAAATACGTGCTTTCATGGTTGTTCAAAGTGCAACTTATTGTCTGCAGAACATGAACTCGCGGAGAGAGCTTCAGCGCCTGTGACCTTGGTCATGAAGCACTGACGGCAGCGTGATAAATCCGGGAATGAACAAAATAAAGACTCCGAGTTCTGTTACAGGAGTGGCAGCATTAGAAAACGAACCATTCCCGAAATAGATCGTGCGTCTAGGCTGAAATCGACTGCGCGCGGACCATCGTCTAGTTCAGTAGCTGATGGGTCGCTCCTCCTTGCGCGCACAAGCCGAACGGGAAAACCAACCTCACCAGGGGCGGCATGAGTTCCATGTACCTGCGGCGGCGGAGGGAGTGCGTGTTGTAAATTTTGCAAGCGGCATTCAGGCAGCACCAGGTCCTGCGCGTTGGCGACGGGGATACACAGCAAATCATCGGTGATGTTCTCCGCGAGCGCGCGCTCGGCAGTGGGAAGTTTTCTTTGTACTTCCTACCACGTTTGTAAGAATACCAAGTACTCACCGTTGGTCGTCGATCGAAAAAGACCAGCCTCCGTTGAGGAGTGTCTCGATGACGTTTGGTGCAATTCCCGACACTTCTCCTCTCCGCAAGCACTCCCGCTCAGCTTTCGTGACCTCCCTCTCCTCCGGTCTCGATCGCGGCATCACGGAGTCGTCGCTTAATCTCGCCCTC
>JBBMHQ010087652.1:0-10995 GCA_037834295.1 Postelsia palmaeformis | reverse complement strand
ATATAAGATATGTACTCTATCTCATGCATTGCCACAGTCGTATGAACATGTAGCCGGGGGGGGGGAGGGGGAGAAGAGGGATGAACGCACAAGAAGTGTGTATCGAACGGGGGAGAGGAAGAGACGTTCGCAGATATTTATATGGTTAGCTATAAAGCTGTAATGCGTTCTTCTGCACAGCAGTTGAAATAAAAAAAAACTGACGCTTCCAGGAGGTATTCGTAGTCTGTGCGCGGACCGCTCCTCCCACACGCAGCGTGCCCGGGCACCACAACTCTGTGAGTTGGTTGAGGCTTCAATAGTAAGTTGATATTAATAGTTGTGTGGCCAACAAACTGGCTTTTAGCAAACTCGCTCTTACAGGGGGGCATAGTAAATAGGACAACATATTATTATTACGGGGGACCATAGTTAATAGGACCAAATATTATGAGTAAAAATACATAAATATATAGGCTTTAGCGTGCATCATAGGTCCCATTAGCTATGGTCCCCCGTAATAGTAACCATACGTAAATATGTAGGTTTTTGTGTGCACCGTAGGTCCTCTTTGCTACTGTATGGTCCCTCGTAAAAGGCTAAAACATAGGCCGAGCCAAAAACGCGTCAGTTTAGATACAAATTACGCGTACCTCCGAAAAAATTACCCCACATAGCCAACTAACTGTTAATACCTGGCCAACTGATAGCTAGTCGGCGACTTATCATAGTCGGCCAACGCGCAGCTCTGTGGTCTCGCCCTCACTTCACTGAGCGCGTTTTCATGGCCGAATAGCCGTGGAAAGCCGACGGGGCGAAGGTAACCGCGAACATCAGCGAGCCTATCTTCGCCAGGCACCCCGTCCAGTCCCACCAGAGGAGCGGGGCGTCCAACCCGGCGTCGATGGTTTTGGGCACCCGTACGGCCCCGATGGTTTCGGACACCCGCTCGGCCTCCGCGTAGTAGGGGCTCCCCAGCACGACCAGCAAGACCACTCCCGCGACGGCGACGAGAGAGAAAACCGCTAGCCACCTGCAACGAGAAAACGAAGAAGCAAAAACATCGAGAAAATACAACGAGAAAAAAAATATGTATATATATACCTGGTATGTATATATACACAAGTTATCCCTTCGAAGTGGCATGAGCGTAGCGTGTAACAAGACTCTCTCTTGTCGAAGTGCGTGTTCGGTTACTAATACGAGGGGCCATAGTTAATAGTACCTACGGTACACATAAAAACCTATATATTTAGCTATTTTTACTACAATAGACATATTGGTGCTGCAATAGACATATTGGTACTGCAGTAGGCATGTTGGTACTGCAGTAGACATCTTGGTACTGCACTATTAATAACGATATTTGGTCCTATTTACTTATTATGGTTGTTAGTACAGCAGGTACATTTGAGCTATTGCCTCATTTGCAGCATATGACATTGACTGAAATTGATGGAATACCAACAAGGTCCTTCGCAAAACAGCGAAGGTCCACAGCACCCAAAGAGAACGCAGCAAAATCAGTAAGACGTTGGCATACGCCAAGGCGCTAGCTTGATGAAGGCGAGTCCAACACCCGACACTCTTCTTGGGTGGAGGAAACCCCACGAAAGAGAAATGAAGCAGTCCGCTCCCCACGCTTGAACTAAACGCACACCAGCTGGCAGACGTGCAAGTACACGCACAACAGATGTTTGCTCGAGATGTTGAAATATCATGGACGCACGCGCACGCCGCTACGAAACACCCACGAAGACCTCTTATTTAATACCCCATGCGCAGGCGAAAGTCAGATCAACTGTGTATGGTACTCTACCGGAAGACAACGATAGACACTAGACTAGAACAGACTGTTCAAGTACGAAGATCTATTCCGAGTCCGGACCGAGCAAATCGACCGGCACAGCCTTGCGTATGGTGGCGCTTTTCTTCAGTTCCACCCGAGCCCTTGCGCCGAAAAACAGCGTGGCGTTCGTCCTGAACTTGCGCGACCTGGGCGACGAAGAGCTTCCTGAAGCGTTCGGGAGCACGAGAAGTGCAGGGGGGGTCTTGCACAGGGCCATCAAGATGTCGGTTGTCCGTGATGGTTCCTCTGCAGTAGACGCAATCCTTCCCGACCTGCAAAAAAAAAATCGTAGACAACAAACCGACAACACAGAAAAGACATGTAAAACGTGTTCAATGCAAAGATTTCAGTTGGTAGGAGTTCAGTTGGCGAGGACTTGAAAAACAGTTTGGAAAAAAAATGCGTTGGCGCGCGCTGTGGAGACAGGAAGCATGGAAGGTGAACAGGAATGAGATGCGATGAAGGACGTTGGAGAACACTCAAGTCGTTTTTCGCGGCAGAGACTGTAACGGCAGGGTTGGAGGGGCAGCCCGAGACGACGTCCTTATTCTAAAACAAAACCGGGAAAATACCGAAAATATCTAGACAACAGCCCTCGTTAAGATCGACCCTAAGACAGTTCCAAACATGGGCTTTGACGTGCGATGTGCAGGGATGAAAAATGCAAGGTAAATGGGAATGTGAGGGAAGGAATGACAGCAACAACAACGGCAATGGCGCCGGCAGTACTGACATCATGAAAAAATAGGTGCAGTAGACTTCGAAATATGAGCGAAAAAACAAAAAGTATACGAAAAGAGCAGCAACAGCATGATATAATGGGAACGTGTTACTATTACGGGGGGTCGTAGTTAATAGGACCTACGGTTCACTCAAAAACCTATATATTTCCCTATTTTTACTCACAATTTTTGGTCCTATTAACTGTGGTCCCCCGTAATAGAAGGGTACTCAACGCATGTCTGTCATTATGTCTAAACAACAACAGGAACAACAGGAGCGGCGGTAGAGAACTGTCTCGGTGTGGAAAGAAACGCAGGATGTAAACAACAACGGCACCTGTAAGGAAAAAGTAAGAGCTTGGTTATGT
Source organism: Postelsia palmaeformis (assembly GCA_037834295.1). Taxonomy (NCBI): domain Eukaryota; class Phaeophyceae; order Laminariales; family Laminariaceae; genus Postelsia; species Postelsia palmaeformis. The sequence goes on along the minus strand of JBBMHQ010087652.1, from coordinate 8,077 downwards.
AGTGCTAAAAAAACAACAACGGCAGCAGCAGAAATATCTTCAAATTATTATGTTTTTTCTCTGCGATATAGTGCTGAGAGTCGACGACGTGCGGGAACAGCAACAACGAGAACGCCAGCGCAACAGCATAAATAACAGCAGCAGCAGCAGGAGTGGCGGTAGACACTGACTCAGAGCTGCCTACAACAGCAAGAACGCGAACGACGACTACATAAACAACAAAGTCAGCATCAGGGACGGTAGGCGCACGGGGTTACAGCAGCAGGAAAAAGAGCAGCAGCAGTAGCAGCAGCAATGGGCTGCGCCATCAAGTCAGTCGTGTTCTCGCGTGCGGGAACAACAAACAACGCCATAAATAACAGCAGCAGCAGCAGCAGCAGCGGCGGTAGACACCAACTACAGCAACAACGCGAACGAGGAATACATACACAACAAAAGCAGCATCAAGGGCGGTGGACGCGCGGAGGTTACAGTAGCAGGGAAAGAAGCAGCAGCAGCAGCAGCGGGGTGCGCCACCAGTTATGTTCTCGTGTTTACAAAAATACATTGCAATTACATTAAGTGTGGGAAAAACTCAGCAACAGTAGCCGCGGCGGTAGACAAAGGGAGCAAACAACAACAACGACAACAACAACAGCAACAGAGAAGCACAGGACACAACTCACCGCCAACTCTTTGCTCGAGCGTGAAGGACACGGTGCCGACGTCGATAGGTCTGGCGCAGAATTTGCAGTGTTTGGGCCACTTCAAGATTACCCTCCTGTCGGGGCAGGTGTCGCGCTCGCAGGTCGAAAAATCGGCCTTGGCTCCAAAGTTGTGTCTCCACAGCTGGCAGATGCAGCGGTTGCACTTTTCAGCGGAATTGAGCACTGACTTCGACGGAGGGATTCTCTTCGAAACCGACTTTCAAGGTCCGCCATAGGGCGAGGCAGAGGAGTCTTCGGGGGGTTTTCGTTGGTATATTAAAGGCAGCACTTCTAGCTGCAGTAGGAACTGTTACAGGTACCGTCCAGTCTGTTTTATCAGTACCACCAGGAGCAGGCGGTGCCGTCTTCCAGGCAGGAGCAGCACTGCTATAATAGTAGGAGGAGCACCAGCAGAAGCAGCTCCAGCAAAAGCAGCACCAGCAGAAGCAACACCAGTAGTAGTAGGAGGCCCAGCGGTATACGAAGGCGCAGCACCAGCGTGACGCGCGTCGTAAGCTGTCTACATGACATTGTGTCCACGCACGCAGAAAATCCAATGACCCACGTCGTATGTCGTCTCGTAGCCGGTCTCATCACGCCATAGGAACTGATATCGACGTTTCGTTGGCCAGAGAACTGTCAATCCTGTTGAATCTGTTCCCGAAAAAAAAATGGAGTTCCTCTACTCGCGAATAGTTCAAAGCTCTAGCGTATCAGGGTTGACAATCTTGCGGAAGTCTGCCGAAACGCCCTCACAGCGACCGTCCAGAGCAAACGAGTTTATAGTTATTTCTGTACCTGGTGCAGTAATCGTTTCTTCCGGGTTGACATGAATGCATATGTACCATGGTTGGCACGCCCTCCCGCCTGCACCGCTTGTCGTTTGCAACTTGCTGCTCGGGCCGTGTTGAAGTGTTTTGGGCTGCCCAGCTTGAACGCAATGGTTGAAAAATGATTTGCCTCTATATACTATGATATCAGGTATCGGCTATACATGCACCGCCGTAGCCCTAACCCTACTGTACTCCCGACAGCGTCGGAGCTTTCTGTATACGATGTACAGCTGAAGAGTGGAGTTTGTGTGAAACATTTGTAACATCGTTTTTTTCTCGAACCCGGGCCAACCCATCTAACTGTACATTTCTAGTAACAACTGCAGCTGCTGTGCTTCTTGATTACGGGTTGCCTTTCTTCTCTCTCTCTCCTCTTTCTCTTTCTTCTCTTCAAGCACAACATGTATTTGAAGCTAGGGCAAGTTGTGTACATATAACTACTCTGCAAGCGCAAAAATCGACGAGCTTTGCACGCCTTTTTTTGTCTTAGTGGGCCGCGCCGTGCGAACGTCGTAGATGGGGATCCATGTTGAATACCAGTATGCATCTCCAGTGTGTTATTACGGGTATTAGATGATGTTTAACGAACTCCCACTCGTGTATTATACGTAATGCTGTGCTGCGTGCTGAACGCGGGTCGCCCCTTTATTTCTCTGCTGCTTTCGCTGCGTGCTTCTTCCTCGGTGATGCAGATGAACGAGCTTCTCAATAGGTGGCGACACGGTGAGGTGAATCTCTTGCAGAGAAGGTTCCGCCTCGCCAGGGCGCAGTCCGTCAAATCCACCATCGCCTCCAAAATTCGCGGCAGCGTGGCCCCGTCCTCCTCCAATTCTGGCACAGCTACCTCGGCTGGCACGGCCACTAGCACCATCCGAGAGGCTAGTTTCGCGGAGGATAGTAGCTTGTCCCCGGCCTCACACGAAGGGGCCACGGAAATGGAGAACAAGAAGCCGCCAGACGGCCAGATGCCGGGCCAGCTGAGGGTGGGAGGGGGAGTTGGTGAAAATGGGGAGGCGATTTCGCTCGGAAATGTGGGTGGGGCACGCGCCGGCATGGATAAGGAGGCGTTTCTGAGAGTGTTCTCTGATGTTCAGGTGAGGAATGGCACGGGTTCGAGGGAGCTGAACTTGAATTTTTTTGATTGCTGCTGGTTTTGCATCGCGTGCGCATCCTTTTATTTCGTGTTCTCACGTGTACCTGATCCTGATATATATATACCCAGTATGCAATCAATAGTGTCGTATTTACCCTGTCGTGTTGTACCTGCCAAAGTCACTTATCCTGCTCTGAATACGTTGAATGGCTTCTAATTTACGGGTACTGTGTAAAAGGGTACGATGTATTGTACGGGCACTAGATACGAGTAGCACTAGCCAGTGTTGGCCGCAGCTTGAATTTCTAAGTCATTTTATGCATATCAGAAATATTGTGCTTGTTACTGGTGTTGTTCGTAATTTGTCCCAGTAATTTGTTGTATAATTTTGCACATTTTCCTTCGAAACCCGTGTGTGGCGATTGGCTTGTCTTATTGCATCCACCCTTTCCGGGAAAGGCACATCAAGCTGTACCTTCCCCTCCCTCCCTCCTCCCTCGATTCCTTCATCTCTCGCTTCCTCCCTTCCTCCCTTCCTTGAGCCGCAAACACCCTAGCATCCACGCCTCCCCACGCTCCAAACGCCATGGGTCCCACCCAACCTCGATCTTCCAGCACTCCTTTTCCCCAAAACTCCAAAACTATATATCTCCAACACTATATGTTACCAATACTCCACTTCTCCAATGCCTGGTACCTTGTATGAGTACTCTACTCCTTTAATAGTATTATGTACTGCACTTCTCCAACACTCTATTTCTCCTATACCCCATGCCAAATTACTCCACTCCTCCAGCACTCCCTTCGTCCAATAATCATACTCATATTCACGATCATAATCATACTTTAGTACCTCCGGACGTGCAGCGATCAGCTGGCCGACTGTTCGGCTTCGCGGCTGCCTGGACTCCCTCCCTCCCTCCCTCCCTCCCTCCCTCCCTCCCTTCCTCCCTCCCTCCCTCCCTCCCTCCCTCCCTCCCTCCCTCTCTCACTTCCTCCTTCCCTTCCCTTCCCTTCCCTTCTCTCTCTCACTTCCTTCTTCCCTCCCTTCTCTAGTTTCCGTGTGTCATAAACACGCGATCATTCACCCTCCCACACACCCCTTGAACACCTCAACTCAACCCAAACCTCATCGCTACTGTATGTTTACACCCTAAATTAAGTTAGCATAACATATATAACAAAAACACAATTGCTTCAAATCCTCCAACTCTCCAACACTCAAGGTCCTCCCGCCAGACGTGCAGCGATCAGCTTTCCGGCTGTTCGACTGCGTCGGCCGCGGCTCCCTGGACTTTAGAAATTTTTGCCGCGCCCTGGCTCTGTGCTGCCGAGGCTCCCGAGAGGAAAGGTTGAGATTTTTGTTCGACTTGTTTTCAGCCGCCTCTCAGCCAAAGCACTACGGGACGGGAACGGATGGAGGCGTGCGCGAGGCGCCTGCCGCGTCGGGTGCTCCAACGGCGGCGTGCGTGTCGGAGGTAGGCAAACAGACCAAACGAACGCGATCGCGGCATCGCTCGGGATTGAAAATGAGGGTGTCCCCTGGGGCACATCCTGATCTACAGTATGTGTTCATCTGTCTATCTACCTATCTCTGCATGCATGTATCTATCTATCGCAAATAGCGCCTCGCCTGCCGCTGTGAGCGTTTGTGCAGGATCTGCCTTGTAGGGCAGATCATCCGACCTAGAAAACATGCGATGCAACGTGCTGAGTATGCGGATTCCACCCGGAAACATGAGCTAGATCATAAGTATGGTACGAGTTCGAGAATATGTATGTCTTGAAAGAGCTAGGTCATGAACTGAATTGTGGGAGTTATTTGTACATGACCTGCCCGATGTATGGTGTGTTATACTTGATATACTGTAGGTCGGTAGCTGAGTACATACGTTCGTGGCCTCTATATTATTTCCCGTCCGTAGCTTGCGCGTTGGAGGTAAGGGACCACATGATCGCGGCATCTGCTCGGATTATTCCGGGATGGGTATTGGTCGGGAGAGCTCGGTGTTTGTGTCGGTGTGTGTTTTGCCTGTTTTGTGTCCTGTACAGCGTGTGTGGCAGAGGTAACAAGCAAGCACGCATTTAGGTGACAGCGTCGCGCTCAGGGTTCAGTGTAGCTCGGGTTGGTCAGGATGAATCATACCTCGTACCTCGTACAGTAAGTCGGTATCGACATTGGCCGAGATAGTCGAGCGCAGTCACACAATCACACAATCATGCAATCGTTCAGGCTTGAGAACGAGCACTGGTGAGGATAGTTCGGCTATGGACTGGGGTTGGGGATAAGGAACATAACCTACTGGAGGCAAGCAAGCACGTGCTCAAGGCATTGATTGCTCAGGGTTCAGAACGGGGATTGGTCAGGATAGGTCGGGATTTGTTTTCGGGGTAGGTTTAAGGTGATGAGCAAACACGCAAAAACAATCGCAGCATCGCGCTCAGGGTGCAGGATGGTAATTGGTCAATATACTTGCTACAGTACGGTATTGGTTGGGATTGGAGTTGTAGGCAAGCACGCAGTTAGTTATAGCATCATCATCGCGCTCAAGATTGATGATGAAGGTTGCTCAAGATAGATCGGTATCGGATTGGGAAAACAAGCAATTATCCACAACATCGCGATCAGGGTTCAGGGTAAGGATTGGTTGGTCAGGACTTGAAGGCAGGCCGATGTCGGTGTTTTGTGGCCTCTGTTCGGTTCTGTTGGTAAGCCTCAAGCCGCCTGGATGATATGGCCCTACATGTATTTATTGACAAGCATGTCATATGGCCCTACTAATACTGTTGTGTGGCCCTAAGGTGACAGGATGATGATGTCCTGACGGTAGTGATCTCACTGCCCTAGAATGTAGGCCGTGGTCCCTAAACAGACCAGTGCTTGTACAGCAGACAAAATACGTAGTACAAGTAGCCCAATGGTACAATTGTGTCATACCAGGTACGTTTCACGTCCCTCTTGTGATCGTACGTTACATCCTTAATGTCGCACGACCCTAACACAGCATAGCTCTAATGTAACATGGCTTACGATGCTTTCAACAGGGAGAGCTGGCGGCGCTGAAGAAGCAGCTGGGGCTGTCCCCCGTGGACGCGAATCACGCGCTCTTCCAGGCAGCCGGGGGGTCCGGACTGCTGCTGTCGGCCTACTTCCGCTGGGCGGAGGTACGGAGTGCTCCATGACTCCATAATGCTGGATTAATGTACATACCTGGTACCTGGTATATATTATTGTATAAAGGCATACGTGGGGGGGGGAGGGGGATCATGTTTTGGAGGTTTGTTCGCGAAGGAAAGGTTGGTGCTGTGTAGTCCTATTCCTGCTGTACTATCGTAATTCCGACCATGTCGAAACAATGGCATGCGTTGTTGTATAGTGCTCGTATATACTGCAGTAGGTTTGTCGAATACTGCGGTACTGATTTGCAGCTGCTGCTGCTGTGTACGTACGTGGTATTGTGTTTTTCTACTACTGCTGTAGGATCGCTGCACGAAGAACGCCACAATACAGAGACACGGTATTAATATACTCCTACTATGGACTGGTAATATATAACTTCTGAGTTGATTTGGGACGCTTGCCTTCGGACTACTCTGCTATTACTATTAATATTAATACTAGTACTTACCCCGTGCTTCTTGTGAGCGAATGTAGTTGCTAGTTACCACGGTCACTTTTGTACCTTGCTGTTGAGCCGGGTGGAGATCCCATGCATATGCGATGTACTCCGTACGTGTTTATAAACTCTAAAACCGAAATGTCCTACCGACAGCCTCCGAGTATATTGAAAACAATTATGCTTTCCACCAACGCACACAGTCCACTCTACCCTACGACTACTGTATACGAAGTATACCTGTACTCGCAGTAGAACCTCCTATTAATAGTATGCACCAGCACGGTTCGTATGACGGGGGGCCATATGAAGTACCAGGACCTGCGGTACACACAAAACCTACCAGGTATACTCGTATATTCCGCTATTTTCACCAACAACATTTGGTCCTATTTACGATGGGCCCCCGGTATAGCGAGACGTGTTGAAGCTATTTAATAACATTAATAGAGCTACTTGGTACTTACTGTGTTGCTGTGCCTCATATTGCTAGTTTCTACTGCAGGGTCGTGACGGCACCTCAGTGCGCCCCACGCCCCACATGCCTTGCTACGGTGCTACCAGGTACCAGGTACCTGTTATAAAAAAAAAACTATTAATACTGCTACTGTGCTAATTTCTGCGTTGCTATTCAGTACTATTCTAACGCTGTGCTACTGTAGATACTTCAGCGTTAAAACGACTACTACCCCTGCTGTTCTGAATGGTGTTGTGCTAGTCATGCTCCTGCTGTCATGCAACTGCGGTGCTGCTGTTCTCGACCACCCTGTTGTGCTGTTGTGGACACCGAGATTGACACCGGCCTCTGTTATTCTGTATTCTATGCAATAGGTGCATGTGTCGGACGAGGCCCTGGATCGAGCTCTTCGTCCATTTTACCTTCTGCCCTCGCCGCAGCAGGAAAAGGACAAGGTACTGCACTCTACTGTAGCTAAAAGCTACTGTAGCTCTTGCTGTACAGTATCTTATCACGATTGCAGGCCGTTTGACCTGCCTTTGCCGCAGCGGGAAAAGGGTAAGGTGCCTACCCGCTCAATGGTCAAAGGTACTGTTGTAGCAAAGCTCCTGTGTAGTGGTGCTGTAACTATCCACTGCTGTTGCAGCTACGACTGCAAGTTATGTGGAAACAACACGCCGGGCTTTGTATGCTGAGCTTTTCATACCGGTATTAGTGTACCTGGTAGTCTACAGTAGTAGCTTGGCTGGCGAGAACGATCATGATTGAGGAGACGAGCTGATTGGATATTTTTGATGCCACTGCATTGTCATTGACGCTGCCCGCCCTTCTTTTGACCCCCTTCTTTATTCGACCTGCTCCTTCAATCGAGCCCCTCATTTCATCCAACGCCCGGCTAATGGATGCTGACAACTTTTATGGACTTTGACCGGGATTTGGTATTTGGTAAAGCCCTCCGTCAATCGAAACCTTCCTTTCATCGAACCCCACCTTCAACCGAACCCTTCCTTTAGTCGAGCTCCCTCCTTTGTTGAAAAAATCAACTTTCATCGAAACCCTCCTCCCTCCTACAATCGAAGCCCTGCCTCCCTCCGTCAATCGTACCCTCGGCGTGTAGGTGCTGACCCATCTGATGGAGTACACCGTACAGGAAGGGCGCTGGATGTGCCTCGTCGCTGCCTCCTGGTGGTCGTATTGGTACGACTACGCCGCTCTTACGAAGGAAGACTTGGAACGTGTACCCGAGCAGATGGCCTTAGGGCTGTGCACGACGCGAGGGTTGGAACTCTCTCCCGAAGAAGAAAATGCTGCTGGAGCGCAAGGGGAAACCCCTTGGGTTGCGCTGGCGGACGTTGCGGCTGGCGCACAGGGTTTTGCGGTCGGCGAAGGCC
>JBBMHQ010087640.1:0-23812 GCA_037834295.1 Postelsia palmaeformis | reverse complement strand
GTCAACATGTAACGCTACATCAACTGCCCTCCGTAGGGTTCGCGCACGCCGTCCTCAGCATCTTCCACGCGGCTCTGTCCTTTTTGATGCGCATGACTTGTCGGGCATCCTCCCTCGACCCCATGCAAGTTTTATGGCGGCTGATGTTTCTGCGGTCTCGCACCTCCCGGGTTTGTGTGAATGCCGTTGTGGGGGGGGGACGTATTTCGCCACTGCATCGAAAGTAGCATCAGCAAAGGATTCAGCCATCTCAGATACACTGTTCGGAAGGATCGGCTTTAAGACTCGCTGCGTGCGATCTCCGTGGGGTCGAAACTTCTGCCGGTCGAAGGGCCGACTTTTGATTTCGTTCGTGCGTGTCTGTTGGGTGCGAACCGACCCCTGAGGCGGATCATCGCATAGACAATATAAAAAACTTTATCCGCCCTGGTTGGGGGCAGAGGGTGAGGGTGGACCTTAATATCATGCACACGGGATTGGTATGCCTTGCGGGTCAAGATGTAGTCAATCCCTATTCGGCTAGTGCCGCTGCTGATATCGTTGAACGTATGGGCGATCCCACCCATGCGAGCGCTGAAAAACGTCTTTGTGAGAGGGAGCCTGTTATCAAGCGAGAATGCCAGCAGGGGTTCGCCTATACTGTTGAGTTCATCACGTCCGTACGCTACAAGCACCCTACCGTCATCGCACCCTTCAATCCTCTTTCTAGTTCGTGCGTTGGCGTCAACCAGGACGAACAGGCATCCCTTCGTGAGGAACTGCTTAACCATGTGTTCAATTTTTTCCTGAAACTCCTCTTCCATCTGATTGTTGAGGTTGGCTTCCGTTGGGGCATAGGCTACAACTAGGTTGACCGCAACGCTTTCACTAGTCATCTCGAAGCGCACAGACATGAAGCGTTCGTCAACTAACTGGTGGGCATACACAGACTTACGGCTTATCGTTTCCTTCGCGGCCAAACCAACTCTGAAGAGTCTTCTTGCCCTGTGCAGAAGACCCGGTATCCTGCTGCAGAAAACTCGGTTTTTGTCAGGTCTCCTCGTTTCTTGCAGGCCAACGAAGTCACAGCCCAGTTGTCGGGCCTTGGCCAGCACACACTTGGCATGCCCGTACCCGTTTCTCTCTTTCACAGCCAGGGTACGCACATTGCAGGTCGCTACCGTCACTGGTGCTTCCTTCTGTCCCGCTCGGGCCTCGCGTGCTGCAAGCGTTGTTAGCCGGCGCGTGGTCCGACCCCTTCGTCTTATTAGTGTTTTCCCTCCTCTTTTCCCTTGTATAACGATGTAGGCTCTCTGTTTCCTAGCCCGGTGCGTGCCTTCGTTTTCAACGACTGGGTTCAGCCGTCCTAACTCATCCCTACCCCGGCATTCTTGTCCTCGCCGTCGGGGCGTTCCCCCACCCGGGCAATGTCCAGGCTCTCCTCTTCCCATGCTGTACCCAATGCGCTCTCTGCTGTAGGGATGCTCCTCCTATGCTGTTGGAACCAACTTCTTGGCATTGGGGTTGAAAATAAAACTCATCGCCACCACCCCGCGCCGTCAGTAGTGCCCCTACCAGGCCGCGCAGGATACCTCTCTACCGAGGCTGTGGCTCGTACGAGCACCAGAAGACCGTCTCAGGTTCCGATGGGCTCTGGCCCACCCCGAAGTTGGGGCAGGCCAAAGCGTTTTATCAAAAATTGTACACAACTCCATTAATACTTTTCATTGATATTTATTTCGAACGAATACGTTTAGAACAAAAGGGCAGTAGTAGTAATAGTAGACAGTTGTCGGCGTATTGCGCAGCTTGCAAACAAAAAAGGGTGTACAACTAGTCAACTGATCCTTCGAACTTACAGCTGATGATGACCGATGCCGTCTTCTCGTACTTCCATCATTTTAATATTGGAAAATATGAATTTGCTCCGCGCCCCATTTCTTTTTTTAAGCACAATTGGGCCGGCGTTAATGATAATATCTTCACCTACCTCCACTGCACTAGTAACACAGCGCAAACACAATATAATAATCATCAACACAGCCATTCTATCAATATGAGCTGGCAAAGCAACAACAAACACTCCTCCTGCTAATAGAAGGTGTTGTACCCGAGGCAAGGGATGGGGAAGACTCAGACGAAAACATCGTCCGTGGAGTGGTAGCACTTCTCGGAGCTTGGGCCACGGGTCTAGGAGAAAAAACGTCTTCGTCGGGCTGGCTCTCTACTACGCGCACAACCGGCAGAGCCAGAAGGTCTTCACGTACAGCCGCGCGGACTTTACAGCAGGACTACTCTTTTTTTGTTCCTACCGTACCATCCCGCCAAGGAAAAGTACATCAACCGTCCCGCCCCGTCGAAGAAAAAACAAAGTACTGTCCCGTCCTGCCGTAGGAAAAAACATTTACCGTACCGTACCGCCGATTTAACCAACATTACCGCCCCCCACGCCGAGGGAGAAAAAAAAACATCTTGTCCCGCCGAGGCCAAAAATAATTGCCGTTCCGTCCCGCCGAGGATAAAAGTAATTACCCTCCCGTCCCGCCGGAGGACGTAATCATCACTGTCCTGTCCCGTCCCGGAAATCGTCCCCGTCGAATTTTACCGTCCCGTCCCATCGAATAATCGGGCACCCGTCGTGCCGTCCTTTCCCGTCTCGCCAACCTTGTTTGTGTTCTTTTCACTGTCCCGTCCCGCTGTCATATTTCTTTCCACCAAACACGAAAAATCTGTTTTGTCCCAACACGAGATTTAGTCACTGGGATAATCCTTATTAGATAGTAAATTTATCTTTCCACACATTTGGCAACGAACAGGGAGTGTAAATCTCAAAGAAAAGCTTGTCAACTTTGTTGCTATTTAACAAGTAAAATATTCACTATATTATGGAAGTTAACAAAATAGTTTTGCCAAGTATGCGTCGTTAAAAACAGCCCTAAACAATTACATCTGAAAATATACGTTGGGATGCAAATAATGGACCCTCCGTGAGATTTATAAATTTACTTAATTTCGCGTTGGGCAATGGCCGACGCTGAGGTTTATGACTCAAGGTGTCCCCTTTGTAAAGGTGGTCGTACATGTAGGAAATAAACGGCAGACAGGGTAGCAAGGCACCAAGCCCACCAGGAAGTAGAACACGGCTAAACTTCGTACTTGTCCCACCAACTGGTGCAGCTGGTTCTGACGTGGCCCCCCTTTGCCTTGTCGTTTTTTTCAATCGTCACGTATCACACGTGGACATTCGTCTCCGCCCACAGGATGGCACAAGACCTCGACAGGGTGCCCGTATCGACGAACTCTGCCACGGTATACCATCTATCGGGGTGTCACATATTCTGGGTACCATGCCGAGGTTAGACCTTGTACAAGGCGGTCATTGGAGACCTTGCACAAGGTACGACTCAGAACGGGACCTTGTACAAGGTAGCCTTTTGCGGACACTGCAAGGGTATACGACCTTTCAGGGTGTCACTCTTTGGGGTACCCTGCACAAGGTCATACCTTGTACAAGGTTGCAGTTTGGGTATTTGCACAGCGTGCATGGCACACGACCTTGACAGGGAACCCATTTCGACGGCACCTGCCAGGGTATACGACCTTTCAGGGTGTCACATACTTTGGGTACCATGCAGAGGTTATACATTGTACAAGGCGGTCATTAAAGACCTTGCATAAGGTACTACTTAGAACGGGACTTTGTACAAAGTAGCATTTAGCAGACCCTGCAAGGTACCAAGGTGTCACCATTGAGGGTGGCCTGCAAGAGGTCTTACCTTGTACAAGGTTGCAGTCCGAGTCCTTGCACAGTGTGTATGAAAACGGACCTTCCACAAGGCAGTACCTTGCGAAGGGTAACAGGATAGCGCGAATATACACCACATGCAAGGATGTACCCTGTGTACTTGACCACTACAGAGAGTCTGTGCAAGGTTGAATCCTGTGTAGGGATGGGAAAAATAAGTGTATGCTTTCGCAGGGCTCGTGTTACACAGCGAGGATTCTGAAGAGGACGTATTCAGCTGGCTCTCAGTTACAACGTATCATACATACATACTTATCAAACTGAAAGCTTGTCGGGGTATCATGATTCTGTAGTCCGACATAGGGTCTTGTCTATAAAAGCACCGGACCCTGTGTGCCCAACAACCGGACCGTACATGTATAGTACGCTGCCACCGGGCGTCTTAGAAATGGAAACAGTGTGTGACCACAGCTAACGCAGGACGATACTTGTACATGGAACAAGTACGGGTATATACCACGGAGCTCCATCACGTCACACATATGTTTAAAGTTCATTCAGAAGTAGCCAAAGATCACAGGATATATTTTTCCCTCTCTACATAGCGCGCCCACGCAATGACACACTCTCACAGCGAGGGAAAGTACATCTAATATTTGAGTCGCAGCGGTAGTACGTGTGAATGAGTTCTTTTATTCTTGCATTTTTTCGCGACCGAAACGAAATACGCGAACCATATGTGCCATATACCATGTAGTCGTCAAACATAGAAAAATGCTACCCCCCCCACCCACAAAACCGGATGTACACCACGGTTCTAGTTACGATGTTGCAACCCTCTAGTTTTTTTTTCGAGAAGCATGTGTACACAACCGTATACACGCAAGCAGAGTGTCACAGCTCAACCCCAAGGTAACATCGAGCTTAGACATGGTGATGACACAACAAACTGATTTCAGGTGCGAAAAAAAATATATATATATGCCATGAAAACGGCGTGATCTGACCGCTCCCGTCAATATACCGAAGAGGGACCGATTATTCCGATGTGTAGCTGACCCCACAAGAGGAAATATTAACACTCTCTGTTAATAGCAGAAACTTGAAATTGCATTATCGAAAGCATATTGACACCCCTGCTACATGACTACAAGAACGCTCGTACAAACAAATACCGCCATACCTGATCAAGTCATAGACTACATTCGGCTCTCCCCATTCCGCTGAAACCGAGACAGGAAGGTGGGCACGCACGTGTCCTCAACTCCCATAATCAACAAAAGTTGCTGCTAAACCAAGCACCTCTCCAGGTTTATCAAGATTATTCGTACGCCCCCCCCCATTATCTGATCCTTCCCCCTCCCTATAATCCGATTATCCTCCCTCCTGATCCTCTGATTTTGCTCCCTTCCCATCACCCGCTCTTCCCTCCTCCCTATCGTCTTGTTCAGAAGCCCCTGAAGTGTTGTCACTAGTGGACGATAAACTTCCTTCAGCATAACGTCGGACGCTGGTGGCCACTTGCTCGACGTCCGAGTCATTGTCAGAGTAGGCGGGCAAGGCTTCAGCGTGCGCGGGCACGGTCGATGATTGCTGCGGGTCCTCTGGCAATTCTGGAGAGGCTTCGGTGGTTCACTTCCTCACGCCTGTTCCAGGGGCAGCATCATCCGCACGCGAGCCCACCCCGCCCGCCGTTTCACCGCCCTCTACCGCGGATGCCGCGGCCGTCATGGTCAAGGCTGCCCCTGCCGCGTATAACCCAGCCGTTTTGGCCGAGGCCACTTTCCGCGCGGCCGCGGCCATTGAGGTCTTGGGTGCGGCCGCGGATGCTTTTGCCTGGTTTGCCCGACCATTTCTGCTGCTAGCGCCCCTCTTACGATCGGGGATGCCGCCAACACCCGTTGTCGCTGTTGGGTGCTCTCGTGGACACCTGCCACGACAAAGCGGAGAAAGCGTGATATCCCGGTAAATAAGTGCTTGTGGAAACACGTGCTGACTAGCCATCATGTTTTTAAAAAAATATCGGACCTAGTATTGCTGTACGGCTCGAAATTGGCACGGATATACTTCCAAATTACGGTAATTTGTGAAGAATGGAGGAAACAAATCCAGACGAGTGTCGGGGCAAGATCGGTTTGGAAAATACTCAATAAAACATTCAACGCGAGGAGTGCAAGTCGTCAGACGTCATTCAATTTCAATGCGGCGCGTTCGTTAGTGGCTCCAACCCACAGTGTTAACATGACGGATGTTGATATGAAACGGGCATCGGTCAGGTTCAAGGCTAAAATCATTGACCGCTGCTGTGTCTCAAAAGGACAAAAAGGAGACGAAACAATTACATCCGTTTTCGACGGCGAGAAATTCGTCATTTTTCATGTCTCAGAGAAAACCGAGGAAATCCCGGGCGACCTCAGCCGTTCCCATCTATGCTAGTCGTAACGCAATATTCCCAGAAAAAGTTATAATATCAAAGATATCCGTCATATTTCTTTAGATTGGGCACGTTCATCAAAACTGAAGGTTTCGAACGTTTGGAAAAGCCCGAAAGATACAATTTTGCGGTAGCTCGCAAAATATGTATGTACGATGGCATGCACACAGCAAACCAGGGACGAGTTCCGACCGGCGTCGTTGAGCAGATACAGGCATATGTACTGCCTGAAGTTCACGCTCGGGATGTCCCTCAACTCGAGATTCAGCAGCCCCCAAGCCGAGCGAAATTCTTCAGTTGATAAGTTGAAAACCTGGAACCACATCCTGTTTTTTCTAAAACGAACAAGACACAGGCATGTTTATATACGAATAGACTTTCAGCCGAAGACATGTAGCTGCGATTTTCTTTCAGACGACTCCGACATTCCTCCTAGTCGTGGAAGTTCAGTGTTTTCCTTTTCGGGACGGTGCTCAAGGATGGAATCATTTGTACACATCTTTTATTTGCCCTCACTCATCCTGGAACTTTCGTTCCCATTTGGACTCGTGGCCCCCGTTGTTTTTGTCGCTCCAAACAATACATTGCTGCTGCGCACGCAACAGCGGGGTTGTCTGTGCTGTGTCCACTTTGGCGTCTTGAATCATGACCAACGCGTTGCGCAGGAGTGGAGCAGCGACCTGTGGATGAGTGACAGCACGCCGTCGACGAGTTTACTAGACGAAAACCCGAGCGGTGCTCAAGGATGGAATCATTTGTACACATCTTTTATTTGCCCTCACTCAACCTGGAACTTTCGTTCCCATTTGGACCCGTGGCCCCCGTTGCTTTTGTCGCTCCAAACAATCCATTGCTGCTGCGCACGCAACAGCGGGGTTGTCTGTGCTGTGTCCACTTTGGCGTCTTGAATCTCGACCAACGCGTTGCGCAGGAGCGGAGCAGCGACCTGTGGATGGGTGACAGCACGCCGTCGACGAGTTTACTAGACGAAAACCCGAGCCTTGTGCAAGGAAGCTACATCACTACATGTGTCCCCAATCATGCGCGTATATTATATTCAATCAGTACACCCATGGGGTGAGCTGACTTCCCCTATTCATGTTCCACACCACACAAAAGCTACGCGTTGAACGGTCTATTCTCGTAACATGAACGGCGAGCCTGTACCTGATTCACGAAGTCTTCCAGTGGATCTTTCGCACCGATGCATCTCCCGGGCACAGCGTGCTGTCCTTGCTTATGTGGGTCTTCATGGGGTGGGAGAGCATGTCGTTTAGCAAAGTTTGCATTCCCCGAGAAAACGAAGTCAACACAGGCAGATGTGAAAGGGTTCGCGGGTTGTTTAAAGTATCAATACTGGAATATACACACGCTGACACTTATAACAAATGGTAGCTTACGTATACTCCGAGTTTACCCGACAATCCACGTGTGTCCGCAACCAGCGCGGGAGAAACCTATCGCACATACCTGGTACAGCACTGCTACAATACACAGGCTTGGCTATGTTATGAAACAAGTAAAGCAAGAAAAAGCTTGAATCCAAGCGCTTATGATACAGCAACAGTAATGGATGCCCACTCTTCTACCCCGTCGATGCAGTGACATCCAAAAAAAGAAGGACTCGCCGGCACATCCCATTTGTCTCCCACACCCCTCGTGATTACTCGTACGACCCGAAACAGGATCCTCGAGCTGTACGGTTAAATGTCTCGAAGGCTGGTGACTTGTGCCGTGAAGAGGCCCGAGAGGTACTTCACAATGACATTGCGGCAAACGCAGTAAAATAAGCTCTTGTTTGATGTTACGCTGGTCTTGAATTCAACTGAAACACGACTAGACACGCAACGGAAGAACATCAATGTTGTTTCGAACACGCCAGCATACCATAATAACAGGCGTGTGTGTATCGCCCGCATGCACAGAATGACAGAACAGGCGTTAAGTATACGTACATGCCAGTGGCGTGGTGTAGAAAGGCATGTGAACCGTGTTGTTACCCTATAACCCTAAGCCATATAGTGAGAACAAGGAAAAAAACAACTTCTTCAGGACCCTCCAACACAAAAACCACAGAAAACGTCGCACGAAGAAACCCTGCTCCAAGACGCAAGCGTTTACGGAGATGCGTAGGTTTCCCGTAAAATCAGCATGTCTCACTAGTGGCATTCAGTCTTCACAGTGAATACTTCGTGGATTGTACCGGCGCAGTCTCTCATAAAAAAGACAGAGCGCGGTACAAGCGTCGTCGTAAAATGTATAGAGGATGATGTACCATATCGTTTAATGCACTTGCAACATTTCTTCGGTAGAGTACATTTATCCGGATTTAAACAGACGATCGCTCAACATCGTGTACAAATCGCGAAAAGGGATTTCGGCCTTGCGGCTATCCAGGAAAAAGAGGGAGAAAAAAATAAGCTTGTACATAGTTCCCGCAACGTTACAATCCCTACAGCACAATACACCTGTTGACACCTGATGGTCAAACTACAACTAAGTATAACGATGTCCCTACAAAACATGTTGGACCGGGAGTACAGCCAAGACCTACCCTATGGATTACACAACAAAAAAAGTGCACATATAATATCGCATGGAACATGTTGACCTTGTTAGATCAATGACGGGATCGAGTATAACCCCCCCCCCCGTCGCCAAAATATATGGAACAACAAGAGTGCCAAGTCTACAAAATATAAACTTTACCTGTGTAAGAATCTTCGCTGGGCGCATGATCCACAGGACCCCTGCCTTGCGCACGCAACAAAGGGGTTGTAAGACGGATCCGCGGGCCGGGAGTTCTTATCCCGGCAGAATGTTTCACTTTTTTTGCCCATTATTGCGTTGGAGAAAACGACGAGGACCACCAAGGCGAATCTGCGTTCGTTCGCCGAGCCTGTCTTCGCCAAGGACGAAGCTTGCTGGGGAGACTGGCCTGCCGCTAGGAAACGGTCGAACTGGAGAACAACACAAAACAAGCCCAGGTTTTCTTATTACATATAGCTGCAACCAAAACCCAAACATCACGCACTCCTAAGCCCTGCGTCGACAGGCGAAGCGATACGAATGTGTATGTCTAAACACTAGCGCGCGCCACATAATCCTCTGATACCTTGTTGGTGCCACTAAAATCACTCCGTAATATTTCTTCAGCACGACCCCTTCATGAAGGAATTATCAACGGGGACACGACTGCGATCAGTTGATGAATCGTCAAACGGGATCCGACTGCAGCCCCTTCCTGATACAATTCAGAAGAAGGTTGTCCCCAGAACGGGTTTTCGGTTGTAGTTGAACGGAAGAATAGAAAATGCATGCGTGAGAGTTGGCCACGAAGAACGACTCGTGTATGTAACACATTGTACATAAACAGATAAGTGCTCTTTGGGTGCATTTTAGTTGCCTATACACGCACATGTTCCGTCAAAGACACCAGCCTACACCCGTAGATGCCGGGAATATTCCCAGGCGGTAACATCGCCTGTACGACGTCGCAGACCTCCTTCGACTTCATCTTCAGGAGCAAATCAAACCGCGTCGGTGCGACAGGGACTTCAACAAAGGGCCACCGTGACCGAGATCTAAGCCTCTCGTACCTCGCGGGTTGACGAACAGCGTCGTCGTTGGATGCCATGCCGGTCGAGGACCTGCGAATAAACATCATGAAGGTGACGCCAAAGACGTTGCCACAACGCATGCGCAAAATCAAGTGAGCGTAGACCTTTGCGACTTGGGACGAGGAAAAAGGGCAAACTCTTCGTCCTCTTCGTCGATCCAAAATGACCACCCGTCAAGCAGGGGAGTGGCAGGTTCCACCGTCGATATGTTGGAAGAGCAAAAGGCTGAACGGCACAATGTGGACACACACAGTCCCGACTCGCGAAGATCTACGTCCGCTTGATTTCGCGCATGCGCTATGGCAACGCCTCCGCCGTCACCTCAATGCTATCTTTTTGGAGTTTTGAAAATATGCGATAGAAGTGACGGGAATGGGGAACATAGGTCAACCCTCCTGCGCCATAATGAAAGGTTTTTCAATAAATTATAAAGTCCACAACCGACCAATGAATCCGGTCTACAAACAAAAGACGAAAACAAGAATGCTTCTGTGTATAGCACCTACCACGAGCATATATTCGCTGGACACAAAATCGAAATAAAAATCAATCCCAAAAAGATTGCTACAAACAAACGGAGGGGCGCGCACATGTAACCGGTATCAGATATCAGAGACTGAACGCAGGGTGAGAGAATCATCATGAACACAAATCGAGCGCGGAAGTAAAAAGAGCGTCACAAGGTCTAACAGCCGGGGGTTGGCGAAGAGCTTCGGCGAACAAACAAGAAAAAAAAGCGGGAGAAAGGAAAGCGTGAAAAGGAACAACAACCTGGGGGTGGTAGTAGCAGCAGCAGCGCCTGCAGCGCCCGCGGCGCCATCGGCTATGACGGCTTCGTCCATCGTGGCAGCGGGCTCCTTGTCTCTCTCCTGTCCTCCCTTCTCTCTCCTCTCGAAACGCATTAGTGGGTTTTCGTGCAGTACTGTGGCGTGTTTCGGAGACGTACATAAGATACAAACTACCGGCTGACAGACTGGCTGCACCAATCAGTCGATTACTACTGCCGGTAGATTACTACTGCCAGTAGATTACTGCTGCCAATACTAAATGTGCCAGTGCCCAGCCCTGGAAAGTAAGCACTCGTAGTTCCAAGTCCATCAAAGTTGAAGGTCAACGAAAGTGTCGGATCGTCACCAACGTCAGTTCTGTCCAAACAGATACACCAAAGGTTCTTAGCGGCGGGGTCATCTGCCATTGCAAATTCCGAGGATCGGCAGGATCGGTTCAGATCATCGGAAGTTTGAAGTCTCGTGTGTCGGGTAGAACCGGGTCGGAATCCGTTCAGCCTAACACAGGTCGGGGTAGCTTACGGTCACCATCAGGGGTTTTGAGAAGCGAGAAGACATTGCCGTGACTGCTCATTCCTTTGAGTGCACCTCACCCCCCCCCCCCCCCCGCCCTCCCGCATCGAACTCACGGTAGTAACCGGGGCAATTCATGCCCTACAGTACAACGGATCCCCAAGCGCATACAAATCATGATAGAATAGCGTAAACATCGACAACTACAAATGTGCTCGCTGCTTTCAACACATAATGTACACCTGGTATGTCGTAATAGTTTAACAGGTACTGGGCATACCTGCGTATGTGGTGCGATATGAGCAGAGTATATTTTACACAGCAGTTTCTGTACGTCTTGGTTTCATATGTGTGTGAGAGTTTTTGCTTCGTCTTCTCGTGTTTTTAGATTATTGGTTTTTTGCGACGAGTTTGTACGAAAGATACCTTGTGGTACCCTGTACCTAATAATAATATGTTTCATTTTTTCACTGCAGCATAGAGAGATTATCGTTCAGTTCCAAGATAAAGAGGCACACACAGAGCGGTCTTTCAGATGGGCGTAACAAATCCAAGAAAATACAGAGCGCGCACACCACACAAAATTATGATATGCATCCGAAACGAGAGAGAGCACTATAAATAGACGTGTTAGTAGCACACACCTTGTCGCTTCACACCTTGTCCTGTGCAGCACCGCCTTCTAGCCGCTTCATTGCTTTGCCTTTCCGACCGAGACCTCTTTTCTCTTTTTCGTTCCGGAGTGTTTGCACAGCAGGAGTTGACTGAGTGGACTCATCATCCGAGTATCTGCCATGATGTTGGTCATCATGGTAATCACCAGCGCAATTTTCATCGTAGCCCTCATATTTCCGTATGCTGTTGCGAGCTTGGTGGCCAGATATGGTGAGATGAATGTGGAGACAGGAGGAGTTGTTTCTGTGTTTGTGCTCGCTGCTCTCAGTTCCACTCGGTTGTCATCTGTAGGCTATGGGAGGTTTTCTTACACAAGTATAGGCGTTCTCAACTCGGGAGATCCCGGGTGTACGCTTTCGATGTTATGCCACGTAATGAACAGCAGGAAAAGCAAGCAACATGGCCGAGTCTAGAGCGTATGAGGGTTCGCAGGAAGGGTGTCTTTGCTTGTGTTCACTCATGTTTCGACGTGAACGAGAATTCGTCCGCCACAAAAGTACGTTCAAGACGAGAGAAGGATTGTATTGTTCTCCAGAGGCGATGAATAACGCGGAGGGATCTCTTTTTATTACCATTAATGCCGGGGGATGCGGAGTCTTCGTCGCCACTACAGAGTCTTCGTCGCCACCATGCCCCCAACCTGTATCAACCAACGCAGCACCTCTCACGGCAAGATCGCCGTCGAGGGCTACCAGCGACGAGCTTGCCCAGGTCGATGGCACTGCTAGTTCGCCATCATACGATAAGAGCGCGCCCGCACACATGCATGCATGTGTAACTTGTGCCCTTGAACACGAGTACGTCGTCCCACACTCCGTGTTGAAAGTTAGGTACCGTTTAGTTGTAATATCCACGTGCCGATCCCAACGGCAGAGATAGCCGGGATGCGTCGAATATATCAACATCGAATATACACACACGCCCGAATGGACAAGGGGGACACATCGTTAAGGAGATTTTTACGTACGAGTTGTAGTTCTCGAAATTCAAACATTGTTTGTATTGCTTGCGGAAGCGTCGTTGCATAGGGGTCTAAACTGCCCGTAGTATACTTCATATCAAAATTCGCGTTGGGGCCATTAATCGAACAAGACGTTGAATAACTCGACACTGCAAGTGCCGACAAAATCGTATCAGCACGGGGAAGACGTCAGTGATACTTGTTTTGTTCTGTGAAACTTACAAGGCTGCTATTATATTTGACGCCTGCCAAAGTACTATTGATAAAACAATACATAGAGCTGTTTGAGTATATCAACAACTCGTACGGCTAGTCCCAACTAGGGCGCAAAAAAAACGAAATATAAAACTAAAGTAGAATTAAAAGAGCAGAGCCAAAGAGCACGTGAGTTCTATTGATCAAATTCAAATAAATGAAGCAGATATCCCGATACCTCCGTTTTCAGGTTTCGTTTCGTTTTTTGTTTTTGTCCGAGAGGACTTGAAATAAACGCATGGGTGCCAAAAAAGATAGATATGGGATACTCGGGTTCGAAGAGGAACACGAGAAGAGCTTCAAGCGTTTGGATTAAGTTCCGAAAACGTTTCGGTGACCGGTTAGTAAGAGCACGATGACCATTGTGGGCGATATGGCTACCACGCGGCGCATCTTCTGACGGTGCGAGCGTACATGGGTAGGGTATCACCATGGGGTGCCCTCGCAAGGAACCGGGGGATCGGGTTGTCTGGCATCGAACAGCGAGAGCCGATTCTTTAGTTCCAGAGCACTCCGGAGGTAGCGGGTTGGACCGCGAAAACTGCTTGCTGTGATGGGTGCCTCACGTGTGCGAGTTGTGCTTATCTACCGTCGCTGTCAAAAGTTATCGCCGGGAATCACGTGCTTCGTGGCGGTTGGTTCATCCCGGTAAATCGTACTCAATAATATTTCGACTGTACTTCTTGTTATCCAGTTTTTTTATGTTTTTACTTCCTCGGTCGAGTTATACGTGTCAGGTTCGAACACAACCACTAAAAGCTACCAGTATGAAACACGGGGGGTAGCTAGGTCGTCGTGTGCTCTCACCGTGATTATTTCACTAGTAGCGACCGAAGGGCTATTGTCACATCAGCCATGAAAAAGGGCTATTCCAGGTCCAACAGAGATAACAGACATGTGCTACTGTTGTATTTGTTGCTGTAGTGTACTGCTGCGCTCTTGCTCAGAAAATTGGAGTATGTAAACAAAAGTTGAACTGATTTATTGTGAAAGCGAGGGTTGCACATATAATAGTCATCATACTTAGCAATAGGTCAGAAACTACCTAACTACGGTGTGTGAGAGGGAAGTTTCTAGAAGCCCCTAAATCAGAAATAAAATGACGATTGCGACACCGGCCATTGCGACTCCAGCCACACTAAATGGCAGCAGCTCGGGCTGGTGCAATGTAGTTTCCGTACGCGGTACAAGCCAGAGCGTTGACTTTGCACGCACGTAACCGGCTCTCTGTCTTGAGTAAAAATAAGTGATTAGACATGATTTGTGCGGCCACGCATATCATGGATCGTACCAAGTCGTTTTGTCGTCTTTTGATTATATTACCGCTCGTTCTCACTCGAATTCACACCGAATTTATACTGGAACTAAATGAAAATGCAGGTGGTAGCATTCGAAGAAGTCTTGGGCAGAGCGGATGCGAGGGATTCCGTGCATTTTTTTCCTGCACTGCCCAGATGCCATCCGCGAAGAAAGACAGTGGGCGCCTCAAGTACAAATCGGACGTGTTTGTATTTTCCCAGTCACGATTCCTGCCACCCTCGCAAATCACAGAGTCACTCAAGCATTTAGTCGTGAATTTCATGGCAGTCTTCCATAGTTGTATGTTCTTTGAATATAGTGTACTGTCCTGAACGGCGGCTGGGTTAGAAGACCCGGTTGAACGAAACCTACTGCGTGTGATCGACGTCCGTCAGCCACAGTCTAATGGTTGGCTGTTGAAAAACAAGGAACTTGATTTGTTGAATTTTGTGTTGTTCGTCTCTCAGCGGCAGCCGAAGACTACACGTTTGAATTTTTGTTGATACTGCTTTGCCTTTTGTTTTTCGAGGATTGATCAGCAATCATGACAACAAACCACGTCACCCTAACCTAACTTGATCTATCATGAAGACGCTGTCTACGGCGGATTTCCGTCAATTTATGCCACAAAAGCGTGTCACCCAGCTCTTCGCTATTAGGTTTGTTTTTTCTGAAAAAACTCAAGAGGGCGCCCGGGACTTTCTGGCGCCCCCCGTCATATGAATACCTGGTATATGTTTACGTCTGCCACGGTCTCAGGAATAGTTCCCCACGCCAGGGCAGGAGAGTTTGCCCATCAGCAACACAAGCGAGCCAAGAAATCCGCCAGTGGGTGGGATGCACCAGCCCACTACGCCTGGTACGCCAACACCGGCTTCGCCTTCAACTCTCTCGCCAATGGCATTCAGTTCGACGTCACAAAGAACAACAACATATCAAAGAGCACGAAACAGTGACTGTTCGACTGGGGCCTGGATGCACTCGAGTTTTTCAAGCGTTGGGGCGAGATCTAGGCGTTGGTTTGACAGCAGCCCCCGATATTCGCGCAGCAGGAATGCCTACGCGAGCGGTTCTGGCAGGCAAGTACCCAGGCGGGCATATTGGGTGGCGCCTCTGCGGGAACAAACAGACCAGACCGTTGCAGCAGGACATTGAAAGACTCACGCCTACGCAAAGCGGTAGAGACCCCGTGAAGCAAGTTTGCTGAGGGCGTATGACATTTTCTTTGGCTGCGGCAGGGTTGATGGATCTAAGCCACCATGCAACACTGTTCAATGTCCACTTCGCTGGGCTCATCTATTCGTACTAGACAAAAATACGATCGCGTGTTTCGGGTTCAAGCGCGGCGCATCCTCAATGCTAGCAGCGGTCTGGGCGGTGGAAAGCGGGAGATATTTGCGGCAATGGTGAGTACCAGTTTTTTCTGACTTGTGGGCGTTGGGAGAGGGAGGTGGAGAAGACGTCGAAATATGGACCACCCCCCGGTTTTTTTCTCATGGGGTTCCGAGGTGGAAAAACACACGATGGGGCGCATCCTCTACTTTTTCAACCACGCAGGGAATTTATGCGGCGACGGAAACAGTTTTGACGGCCGACCCACTACGTCATGGGTAGGGATGTTCGACTACGCCACCACCACCGTGGCGCCAGGTGGCCGCTGTACGTGGCGTCTGAGCACCCGACGATGGTGTTGCGCGGCATGGTAGAACCTCTCCTTTACCCGGCTGACGCCATCAGACGACACGTTCACCTGTACCACGCCTGCTCATGCCCTGACGACGCTGAGACAGTAGCATCACCCGCGGCACAGTCGGAAGCCGGTTGGGTCTGTGGTCCCGCGCCCGACAGCGGCGATCGATTTGAGGGCGATAAAATATGTCAACACAGGTTGAGTTGACCACGCCGGAAAGGGGCTGCGTTGACAAGCATAACTCGAACGAGTACCAAAACAGCATCAGCCAGGACTCCTTCGGCTGAGGGATATCGTGCGTTCAAAACTACTTGGCCGGTGAGAACACGTGTTTTGACGTGTAAATTGCTCGCAAGGGTGTAAATGACTGTGTGCTTCGGAGGGTTATGTTAACGTATCAATTATAGTTGGACATTTTTATTGGTAGTTTGATGCTCAAGTTTGAAATTATTCCCCGGAATGGTATGCATATACGACACTGATATATCAACTGGCATGCTATAGTGGTGACCTTGATGAAATATTGTGTTGAATACCCAGGTTAATATTTTCCGTCTAGAACTATCCCTTCGCGATGTCTTGTGGTCTCGCGTTCACTTCTCGTTTCCCTCAGTTCGATTTCGCGGTATTGCATTCGGAAGCTGCTTCTCCCTCGAAGTGTAGGTTCGCACCCTACACTGTGTCACTGTGCCCTCGTTGACCCAGGTGATTGCAAACGCAAAAAGAAGACGAAGCAGAAGGTTGTTTTCTGGGCGCGAGTTCGAAGAGAGGGTCAACGGGTAGGTTGGACTCGACAATGTCTGGGTCAGGAAGAGCGGCGGCATAGCCGAGTTTATAATAGTGAAGGAGTTCGGGCGATTACTAGATGATTTCCCGTGAAAAGGACTCCGGGTGACCATCTGAAACGTGTTGAAACTCCATCTAGGGGTGAGGTCGGGTCCACATACTCACACGCCCGGTCTCACGAAAGATTGCGCTGGTGTTGATTGGGTTGCACCGTTGGATACTACAATAACGCGTGTATAAAATAGACTTAACTTTACACACGCCTTATGCATTGCACAAATTGTGCAAGTATGGTGAGCTCAAGCTTAATGTGCCCATCTACGTTGGGATGGAAACAAGGAATGTATCGTGTGACGAGTACCTTGCGGGATACGTACGGATTACGCAGGGGTCAGAACGGATTTTACACATAATTAAATACAAAGCGTCTCCATGTGTCCACACGTTTCTTGTTGCGCGCGAGAGGGTGAATGAAGCACCCGTGGTAGAGGGAGGCTCATGGTTAAGGGGGGGCAGATGGACGTTTGTAAGGAGCCCGCGGTTCGCGCACACGGGTTGAATTTGGGGCTCATACCGGGCAAAACGTGACGTACATATATCGCTACTGATTCTACTATGCTTCCATATGTATAAATACATGCTTGATTGTGCGAACGGGCGCGAAAGACTACTGAGAGTAGGCAGAGTATAACATGGAGCGGTTTGTGTCATGTACCTATCATTGAGGGCCCTGCAATATGATTTGACCTTCGCACGGTTTGTAGAAAATAAATTGTTATGCAGGCGACGTGCAGGTGGTGGACACTCCCCACCGGAGGCAATGATACGAAAAGCCGTTTTAGTTTGGCTGGCGTACACTATCCCAAAACAATAACCGAATTTGTAGCCTAAAACGTTATACATCATCGAGTTTCCGAACATATGTTTCTGCAAGTCTAGGCAAGTGGCTCCGCCGCTTGGCCGGTTCATATAGTGAAGGGGGACACCTACACTCAGAATGTTGGACGGAAAACCGAGTTGCTACTGCTGTGGTTAAATAAGTTAACAAAACGCCTGTAAAACATAAAGCCTCGAGGGGGAAATCCCGTTTGCACAGGAGCTGTTTGTCAGCGTAAATGCGGCATATAGACGTTTTGACGAGGGACTGTCGTGATCGCCACCCATGAGCTTTTTTCAAGACTTCGAGGCATGATTCAACAGAGAAATATGACACCGTGACCATTAAGTAATGTTTCAGACTTTTCCCGGGTTTTTTTCGTACGCAGACGTACACATGCGCTGTTTAATGAAGACCAATGCCCTGATTTTTTTTTTATGAGGTCTCAAACTCTCTTCAGGGTCTAATGAAAACTGGGCTCACTCGTGCCAGGTCTTCATGCAGAAAACCTATCGAGAAGGCGTGGTCCCTGTGCAAGGTAAGTTGGTAAAACCCTGTCAAATATTTAACCTGCGCGGGGTGAGTATAGAGTTGACTCCGAAAAAAGTGTTGACTCTGCCAAGGTACTTAAATTGGACCCTCACATCTGCCAAGGTACGGTATTGGCACCATGACAGTTACTGCACCCTGCCAAGGTAAGGTCTCAGATCCTTTACAGGGTCCGGTGAAACTCGAGTTTGTGTGAGGTCCCTATGCAGTGCAACTCGGCAAGGTATGGTCTTGTACAAGGTGTTTTACCACGACCATGACAAGTAAGTGTCGAACGGTGCAGGGTGTGTAGCGTTCAACCTGCACAGGGTGTTTACCCTTCCAAGGTTCAGTTTCTGTACCCTGACAGGGTCTTCACCCTAACAATGCAAGGTCTTAGACCCCTTACAGGATCCACTCGAGCACAAGCAGTACCCGAGGCACAACCATGTAAATTACTCGAAGTACTCCAAGTATCACGAGTATTGAACCCGGGAATACTTCAGTATCCGAGTGAAATACTGCGAGTAATACTCTAACCCAGAGTACCTTGGAATAGAAAACTCCTATATTCTCCGAAATTCCTCGTGCCTAACAGTAGAAAACTCTGAAAAACTCCGAATATTGAAGCATTCGCAATACGAAATGCCCAAATACTTTCAAGTACTCAAAGTGCAGGATCGCTACGTAGTTCAAGTACCCAAAGTATTCCAAGTCTCGAACCCTAGTATACTTGGAGTACATAAGCAGTCCAGAGTATCGAGTGTTATCGAAATATCCCGAGTACAAGCAGTACCTAGGGAATCCATACCCCACGAAATACTGCGAGTGCGAGCAGTACATGGAGTACTAGACCCAGAGATACTTGAAGTACAAGCAGTGTCCAGCGTATTTTCACCCTGTAATTAATTGTATTCCAAGCAGTATCTTAAGTGTTGAACCTCGAAATACTTGAAGGCACGAGCAGTATCAGAAGTATACCTGACACTTGATACCAAGCCCCCCCGCTGTAAGGAAATTTACTCGTTCGAGTTTTTGGTAAGACTCGTTGTGTGTTACAAAATATAATTTTTTACTCAGAAATTCTTGAAAGTCTTTGGTCTCGTAAAACGTTAAAGCTGATGTGTCACCATAAAAAGAAAAACTCATTGTTATGTGTAGGGGTAGGAAATTTTCAGGGTTGGGTCCTATACTGAATTAGAAACCGTATGTACTATACTTTAGCCAATAGTAGGCTCTGCTTAATGGTGACAACTGAATGTGAAACCGAGGCTCGATGGCAAACCGGCGTTTCTTTCTTTTTACTGAAAAAACGGAAGTTTTTTCTTTGGACGTACTATGACTGCTGACCGGGTATAAGAGTCACTATGCAATACGGTTAATCATTGGTCTATTAATAGAACACAGAACCAAGCAGAAGCAGCGATAACACACAAACTGCCAGCGGTCTACGCCGCGTTGTGTGGGTGAATACTACCGCCTGTGGTTCATTGCCTCATGGTGCCCCATGTGCAATATATTCATGCAACCTATCGGACAATAGACAACGAAACCAGGGCCGAAGTGAGTCAGGTGTGACTTGGTGTGACTAGAGTTCAGCACCCGAACCAACCTGAAACGAAAAATGCGGCAAGATTGAGCGAGAACGAAAATTTGAAACCGTCGAAAACGCGGGAAGACTGGGCGACTTTCCAAGTTGCACGCAAACACAGTTCTGCGTACATCTCAGGAGACGCGCCCTCGAGTAAATGCGCTCATGGTGAAGTGTGGGTTCTTCAAGAGTTGCAAGTACCCAGAAGACAGCGGCGGAAACAACTACTGTTGCGAGAAATGTAAGGTTCAGATACACCTTCGTTGCGCGCAATCTTTTTGGATCACAACGGACGGAGCGAGCACCCCATATGTTAGGCTGTGTGTCATTAGTCACTGCCACACACAGCAGTTGCGAGAAGATGTAGCAGCAGCTGGTGCTGGGTCTGCTTCAGCAACTGGATCGGCCGGTCTATCTGCTGTAGCAACTGGCGAAGCTTTGTCGCCTAGTCCAGCAACGACGGATGCTGAATATAAGACCACGGCGCGCGTGGCCGTAGGCATACACCCGCGGTCCAACAATCGTACTGAGGGTGGGCCGGCTACAGCGGAGGAAAAACGAACCATTACCATTCTTTCAGCAGGAGTGGCTAGATTCTTACTGTGGAAAGCGCAGCGAAGAAAACGAAGATGAGGTGCGGCTCTGTGAGTGTGGGAAAAACTTCGGCGACGGCTCCTGGGTGAACGCCGACGAGGCAAGGAAGGAAGCATGAAGAATCGGAACAGCACACGTCGTGAGTCGCACGCGCAAGAGGGTAGAAAATCGATCGTGTTTATGTTGCTGTATCTACTAGGATTGGCATTTTCCATAAAATATCCCCCGGTCCGTTAAGTTGCAGTTGTCGCAGGCTCTCGCCGTAAGGTGTCATGCTGTACTGCTTCGGGGAGGCAAGAACGTTGTGTTGATTGACGCACACGCACACGATGCACACACCAAGATACCCATAAGCTCTCTTTGGAGCACAACCCCAACTTTACTTGCTTGCACCTGTGACGAAAACAGATTGGCGCAAGAGTCCCAACCGTGGATGAGAAACATAGCAGCGAGAAACGCCGGCAACAATTGCATCTGCACGTGTGGTCAAGACTTTGACGTGGCGACAGATTGGAGCACACAGCACGTTGAACTGCACTTAAAATCAAAGAGGCACAAGTGAGTCATCCGTGGACAATTCAAAAGGCAGGTCATACGAATATGGGCGAAAGACATCGAACCATCTAAAGCTAGATAGAGCTAGAAGGTGCAGGTTGCTTCCTGCCAGAAAGTTGTTACGCTTTGCCGGGGTCAACGTTCCCTGTACGCAAATATGACAGAAAGAAGACGGCTGAGGCAACCAGCATACCAAGATTGCGAAAAATCGCATCGCCGAACGAACGCGGTGACTGGATCTTCAAGTGTGGGCAGGAGTTTGGTCCTGCTAAAAACTGGAGCCAACAGCACTCCGACGACCACTTGAAATCAAAGGGCCACAGGTGGCTTGTAACAGGGGCGAGTTTAGTTTGGAAGCCACATGTTACATTTTTTGGTCAAAACGTTGCTACAGAGTTCGTGAACGAGACATCCCCTTTGCCCGACAATACCCCCCTGTGCCGACATTTCAGGCAGAGGTTATCTGCGCTAGCATCACCCGCGATCACGGCTTTTTTCGGCAAACAAACGAGCGACCAGGGGCGCACCAGGACACCAGTCTCACTTGAGACGAATACCGACAACGACATTGTCGAGATTAATCATAAAACAGAGACGTCACCAGCCGACGAGGCGGCGATGCCGTCAGGCGACCATGACGCAAGTGAGGCAGGGGGCAGCAGTTTGAAGGGGGGTTCAGATGAGAAGGACTTAGAGGAAAATGCTTCAACACTGAAGAGGACAGGTTTAGGAGCGGGTAGTAAGGGGGTGTTGAAGGTGCCCAGCCAAGAACAAGGCCCCAACTGTGACTGCGTCGGGGTCACGCCAAAACTCCCCGAGCCATTAGCCAAGAACTTCCCGCTGGCGATGCACCTTGCGACCGCAAACACTCTACCGTGAGAGGTACGGGTAGGGCGACGAGGGCTGTCTCTGTTTGCCATGGACGCAACCGTGTAAGGGCCATAAACACCAGGATGCACTAAAACCGTGGGTCGGATCGGAGGAACATGCAAAACATGCAGAAAAATTGCCTACAAGACAGATTTCCAACGTGAGTTTAGGCGGTTTATTCGAAGGGTGGAGGCTTCAGGTCGGACTAGGATGTAAATGTTTGTATACGTGGCAATAGGTGGTTTTTGTTTCCAGCGCATAAAGAGTTCCCAGTTGGTTCCGGTGCGCTTATCCGTTTCGTGCTCGTATGTCGGCGTTATCGTGCGGGTTTGGTTGATCGGGTCAAGCAACATGCACCGGACAGCGGCTGCAAAAACGTTAACTACCACTATCTTACTCTGCAACAAACTGAAGATCGGACGAACCACTGGAAGTTACTCGCGATGAAAAACAGGCTTTCTGTCATGAGTCTCGTGAAGAAGTCGACTCGACCTATTGGTCACATCAAGTTGCAGAAAGGCATCCTCATAATTCTAGCCAACAACAAGGTGTCCGGTGGGAGGAGGTTGCTAGGCAGGCGCTGAAAGATGGCATGTCCGAAAAGGCAACCTTAGGGAGGCTGGAGGTGGCCTTCCTCGGCGAATACAACGCCAAGGGCTTCAGCGACAAGGAACTCGACATCGCCATCCTAGATCAACGACTCGGAGGACAGGCTCTCTTATACACTCTGTCAAAGTCCTCAAGGTTCCCGGGGGTTACAACGATGTACGAGAAGCTGAAGGATCGGTCGGTGAGTGATCGGAAACGCAAGGTAAAGCCGAACATATCTCATGCCATATTTCTGTTGCCCTGTCCGACTCATTGCCTCTCTGATCGTTTTTTAACTTGCCTTTTGTCGCATCTATCTGTGTGCTTTGACTCGTTTTTTCAGCTAAGGTTCGTGCTGTGTGCGTCCTTGGAGGAGAATTGGTTGAAGCACGCCGTTCAAGTTAACCTGGGGGGAGTTTTGCCGCTGTTCCAAGGGACGGGACGGATCTTCATCCTGCAGATGGATGAGATCGCAGTGGAGCAACGGGCGAGATATAAGGAGAGACAGACGAGGTGGGCGTGTGAACCTGCGTGGTCTTGTCTCACTGCTTGGCTTCTCATTTTGAACTGATTCCTGTGCAACATTCTAACCCCCTTTGAATCCCTGTTTTACTTGCTGACACTGTAAAAACATCAGATTGTTGAGTTTTACGTACAGTGTACGCCGTCCAAGTGGACCGAGTTCAGCGAAATCACAAACCTGGTACGGATCGCAGAGTCGCTTGGGAAGGAGACTAGTGGCCAATATATCGGGGAAGAGTGCAGCGTCATATCTATTTCGGCGCTTGGAAAGGAAACACATCACGCGTTTTCAGTGGTGGTGTTTTCTAGTTGCAAGAAGCCCAACCCTGATCAACAGCAGCTGGTTTTAGCTACGGTAGGACACCGCAAACGCTCCTTTGTCAGTTACAGCAAGTTGCTTTGACAGGAATCCTATCGTACACTTGCCCACGTGCGCTCTAGTGCGCCATGTCTACGACAACGTGAACGATTCCCACATCTTGATCGTATGGCAGATACAGAAGATGTGGGAGAACGACCCGAAATTTGAAAAGAAAATTGGACCCACCTTAATCCTTTAGTCGGATGGCGATGCTACTCGCCGGCGCATGCTTCATCAGCGTACGGCCGTGTCTCTGCCGAAAGGGGCAGGCAGTCTGGAGGGGTGCGGGTTGCTCGACCAACATACTGACACTCACAGCTGTGCAGTGCTACGACTTTAAGCATAATCTGAAGCGAATCCGTACGAGGGATAGCACAGAGATGGGACAGAGGATGAGTGGAGCCGGGCTCACGTTTAACCGCGACACCCTCACTCAGCTCTTTCGAGCTCACGACTATGACGAGAAGGCAACATAATGGCAGTACTTCAACCCGGACGACAAGTGAGTTGATTGCGAACGCGTGCAAGTTACAGAAATAAGGTCGGGGTAGGGAGAAGTAGTTGGTGCAGTTAATTACAGT
>JBBMHQ010087629.1:0-10998 GCA_037834295.1 Postelsia palmaeformis | reverse complement strand
CAAGAGCCTGGATCTCAGCTATAACCAAGACTAGGAGGGTGGGATCGATAGAGTAGGGCGAAAATCATACAAAGGGGGAACAAGAGGAATTCGAAAAGAAAAGAGGGGGGGGGGAATGCTGATCCGGGCCATGGTTCCCCTGCTTGGACCTGTACTATTGTAGCTGGTCACAGACTAAACAACGCCAATGTGCAGTTCGACTCGTTTAGCGATGCAGTCCCACTTTGGGAACGAGCTACTCATGTTTTGAGGGAATTGTGCCCTGTACGGCACTGCAGTCCTACGAAGGTTACGCGCGGCGTTTTTTTCTGGAGAATCAGCTGTTGGGTGGTGAGCAGTGAGGTAAGGTAAGAATAGTCGAGCGCATATCAAGCGGGGGGGCTACTGTGTTCTGCCGTTCGTGCCAGAGCACGTGGCAGGAGTCGGTGTACCTCGTCAGGGCCGTTCTCGATCTCCCACGAGGTGCGCTGTTCCAGCTTGGAGTTTGAATCGCTGAAGCTCTCGATGTCCATGTCGATCTCGTACTCCCCAAAGGGTGCACACATGAAAATGTTCAGCTGGACCCTGCGGCACATAAAAGTCATTGCGCGATCGCGTGGCGAGGGGCGGGGGGGGGGGTACTCGGTATCATGCATGGACGTAGTCATTTGACCACATGAGGGGGTGGGGGGGGGTATACTCACTTCATGCATGATCGTAGTGTTTCGCGTAGGCCATAGACCCTATCGCATCCCTTGTGCAAAGTTGAGGTGGATAACGTCGGGATTTTCACCGGCCAGGCGGGCACCGCATGCTCGCTTGCTTGCACCAAGCTGCGAAGTCCCGCGAAGTGTGGACCAGGGTCGCATGAAGGGTGAGTCGCATTTTCTGCTGACGACCGCTTGCGAGGCGGACTTTGTCGCACATGAAGTACAGCGCCGAAGGATTAGTTGTGTTCGGAGGTTTTCGTTGAGGGTTGTGTTCCGTTTCATTCGTGCAGTAGCACTTAATTTCACACAGGGGTAACCTTTTGATCAAATACCCAACTAAGGTTGCAGCCCAGGGTAATCTTTTTACTTGTAGACAGTAATATTCTCCCGCCCAGTCAGAAAGGATGGCTTGGGGCGTAAGGGTACAGTATACGGCCGTACGTGGGCCTATGCAGCCGCTTAGTCTAAGACATTATATCAGGGCAGACCGTGGAGACGTATCCATAGCTGGCGAGTCATAGCTGGCGTGCCACTAAATTGGGAGTTCGGGGACATTAAATTATGCCGGGTACACGAAAACGTTCGCACACGATGATGAAGCGGCTCGAAATGAAGAAAAAACAAGAGCGGAAGTTTCAGAAGTCAGCACCTCCGCTCCAAAAGAGGTCGGAATCGACAAACAAGAAACAAACAAGGATGTTGGATAAGGTAGGATAAGGGTATTTTACCTTGAATCGCCAACGATCCAATACCAAGAGCACTTTCTTCCACTTGCTGTGATCCCAATCGGTAAAGTTGATGCTGTTTATCGCTCTGGCGGTGAGTTCAAGGTACCTTCGGACGCGTTCTACGATAGAGAGGCAGCAAATTTTCCGCGAAAACAGTTCCCGAATTACGGGACACCTTAACCCGAAATAGTCGCAATACCAATCTTGTTTCGAAAACTGACGTTAACGAAGTGTACCTGGGCTACGGGATTATTCCTCGGGATGAACTTCGATTTTCGCTGAGGTCAGTTTTAAAATGAGGCGTGGGGTTTCTCAAGTGAGGAACCTCAGAAATAATAGAGCGAGCCTATTTGGTTTTTATGCGAACGTCGAAACGATCATTGTATTCCTGGTCGAAGTAGGAGGAAGTCGTGATCAAAAACACACAACATGAAAAACTTATCGATGCTTGCTTTTGCCGACATCATCCTACTGTAGCCGCGACCACTGCTAATAACTACCTGCGGTGAACGGGCTTAGGATAATCGAAATAGTGGCAACACGACAGTGGGTTGTACTTAAAAAAATGAAAAAACGCTACGAATAATACGGAGGACTATAGTAAATTGGAGCTAATACTGATAGTAAAGAAAGGGTAAAGAGATGAATGTTTGCCTGTACCGGAGGCCCTGTTGACCATGCCCCCCCGAAAGTAGTAACATCCGCTCAGAAGGAATCCTAGAACTCACGATAGACTAAAAAACGAAGCGTCCCCCACATGTTCAACACAACGTTTGAGGTCCTTGATGGTATGAACATGCTCTCCTAGTGATTGTAGAATAGACGCCACACCACCAACAGAGAAACCGAAGTCCGCACGAACGGTTCCAATGTCGTTCTGCCATCTCAGCCCGATAGGGAAAACAAGCAACGAGCGACTGTACATGCGAGTACATCTCACATTTTCTTTCATTTTTCAGAAACGAGCCGAGGTTGACTAAGGCAGTGGTAGACCCCAAATGGGAGGGGAGTGAGAAGGGAGAGCTTGGGACGAGACAGGAGGAGCCGAAATCCCCTTTCTTTTCAATGCGTACACGGGGGGGGCTACAGGCCGGTTTAATAAAAAAACAAGCAAGCTGCTTCAACCATGAATGCTGCATGAAACAGGTACTCGAATGAATGTCACAAAATCGATATATTTAGTGGCAAGGTTAATAGTAATGAAAAAAAAATCACGACCGTACTGAACAGCAGAAGCGGAGGGCATACGCAGCCTTTTTTCGTATTGAGGGCCTAGGGCTGACGCGAGCGGCAAAATTGTGTCTCGACCAACCACAGACCTTCAAAAAGGTCAACAAGGGTCAGGCGGTTCCGTGGGATGAAACTCTTTCGTTGTTAAATATAGCATTTCTGTGGACGGGATTTTTCTGCAGCAGGTACTTCAAGACAGGTTGCGCAAATATTCGACCGAACGACTGCGTAGGATCAATAGAATGGTAAGCCAACCTTACTGCCAAAGGTCGATCCGATACTAAAACCAAGTGATTTCGAATCAACAGTGAAATCGACGTTTTTCCCCCCGCGAAAGCTTACAGAGCTAACGCGTTTTATTTCGAAATAGATTCCCTTTCTATTATGCCGAGGGATGAACGGAAAGCAGTGCAAGTTTCCCGTTTTTTTGCTCACATGGTATTCGGGGTCCCAGCAAAAGCTCAATATGAAGAAGGAACATAAACGAAAAGCACCCCTTACTCACGCACACTCGTCGGCATATTAAGAGCACGGGAAGTGTGTGCAAAGGTTTCGGGGTTTACCCCCAAACAAAGCGGGGTGAACTCGCTGAGATGCCACGAAAAAATTATGGCGGATTGAATCCCGGGATCAGCTCTCGTACGAAACCTGTTGTGGTAACCCCCCTCTTGACTACTACGGAGAGGCATATTAAATAGGACCTACGGTATACACAAAAACCTTTTTATGTGCCTATTTTTTCCCAAAATATTTGGTCCTATTTACTATGGTATCCCGTAGTAGCGACCAAAACAATGATTATTTGCAATAGCTCTTGGTCGTTATGGATAGTTTATATGAATATGCGAGTGCGAGCTGCGTGAGGGAGCGGCCCGGGCGGTACGACTCCTCGCGTTGTACCTTCGAACAGGACACCCACCTGCATTATCATCTCCCCTCATACGCGGTCCCCGTTGCTCTGACTATACAATCGTCACCGATTTTCAGTGAAATTATATTTCTTCAGATCGAAGAAGGTTGAACAAATGGTTTTCGTCGCTTCGACCAGAAACCCCGATTTTTTTCGTTTTATGGCTTCTACAATACAGGAGCGTGGTATCGTCCTTGCTTTTTTTTACACTCATTGTCTGGCGACTAACCGGTGAAGAATGCAGCAAACTTAAAAGGCGTTGACCTCAAGCGCACAAGCGTTGCGAAAAATGTCTTGAAGCTCTCTTATTTTAGGGTATTTCTGGACGTCGCTTTCACGATATCACACCTCGGATAATGTCACACTTTTCTAACCCTTATCTACGTTATGGGCCGTAACACACTAGCGTGGTAACGTACTCACATAGTGTTAACACTAGAGGAGCGATCGCGGTAACGTGGTAACACAGTGTTGGTTGTCAACCCAAGGGAGCGCGCACGCCTCAACAATATGTTACTGCTCGATCTCGTCCAGCCTTGGTACAGTGACATTATGGTACGCCGTGCTCAGTCGTTAAACTAACACCGTAACACAGGCCAGTGATAGGCTTTGACCAGACACGCACGTTATCACTCTCACACGCCCAGATCGATATCCGCGTATTTACTAACACGATGACAAAATGTTACTGTCGACGCAGCGTTACACATAACACACTCACAAAGTATTACCCTTAGCAGGAGTGTTACACATAACACCGTAACATAGTGTTACCGTCAAGATATTCGCCAGCACTAACGTAGTGTTACAGGTAACACAGTAACGTCACGTAACGCAGTGACCAGCACTACTAACAATACGCTATCTGGACCCCCCATCTGATTGCGTTAGGGTCGGATGACGTAACACGTAACGTACGTTAGGTACGTTACAGTCTCAGCCGGCTCATACGTAACACTATGTTAGGATGTTAGCCCAGAGGGAAATGGTAATTTAGGGGTATACCCCCTGGTTTAACGGCCATTCGGGGGTAGGGTCAAAGTGCGCCCGCGAAACGCGCTCCCGCTCGTCCAAACACGCCTCAAACGCAATTCCGAAGTCTTGGCGAGATGCCCGAACCCCATGCCAAGGACACACACCACTCATTATCCTTCTTCAGGCGCGTCCTTAGGCCGAACGCGACAGAGGCACAGGAGGGCGCAAATGAAGTTCCCCCTTTGACCACATCTGGGGGGGGGATAACATACCTACTAAATGTATCTACTCCCCCCGATTGACCACTTTTTCACTCCGTTTGACCGAAACCATACCCCATTTTGACCATCTGCGACAGTCTCGAAAACGACTACCGCAGTACGTATCCGCGTCACCGCCCGACAGACCGAATAGACCACGGGGCGGAACATCCACTACTTGCGAGTAGTCCGGATCATTTTGCCCCCAAAATATCGGCGGAACTTTATAAAAATCAAACCTTTGTAGACGATATGAAGATATCGGCTCTTCTGATGGGAGAAGCAAGTGATGAGAGAAGCAGAACACATACGCACAGTCGCTCGGCGTATCAGTCGTGGGTTGTGGGGTGCTGGGTGCTTGGTGCTTTGTTGCTGGGTGCTGTGCGTCATGGATGCTCGGTGCTTGGTTTTGACGGACGGGAGGAGTCTTTGGGACACGAACTAATTCAGGCGCAACGAACGGTCGTTAGTTAGTCCTATTGAGAGGTGTTTTCTTCCCGTCCCCCCTCGTATCCATCCCCGAAACCGCTGCGACGGATCACACGATATATTATACTACTGCTACTACTACTACTACTACTACTCCTACTACTTCGTACTACTATTGATACTAGGACACTACTTCTTGTACTTCTGATCGAAATTGACGAGTACCCGAGCCGTTTGCCGCCTTGGGTTCCTCTGTTTTCTGTAGCCTCTTTTTTGTGGCATCGGTTAGTTTCGCCTCTCTCCCCCTTCCCCTTTCGTACGTCTTGGCCCCTCATCCTGTTCTTCCTTCCCATGGGTCGAAGGGCAAGGGATTTTCTTGCTGTTTTCGCGTCGCAACTGATCTGGTGACAAACGTACCTGTACGTGATACGTTTCAGCAATGATTTTTTTGGAACTGCGGTAATTACGGGTAACACAGGTAACTTATAACATTACGGGTGCCCACGAACAAACGGCAGCTACGATTACTCGTAACTAACTCCAAAGAGTCCTGGTGTACGCAAACTCCGAGTAAGTATATAGGTTGTCACCGAAAGCAACGACCCACGACTGGTACGCCGAGCGACTACGCGTATGTGTGTTGCTTCTCACATCACTTGCTTCACACATCAGAAGAGCCGATATTCTCTCAGGAGAGCCGATATCTTTATATCGTCTACAAAGGTTTGATTTGTATATAGTTCCGCCGATATCTTGGGAGGAAAACGATCCGGACTACTCGCAAGTAGTGGATGTCCTACCCCGTGGTCTATTCGGTTTGTCGGGCGGGGACGCGGATACGTACTGCTGCTGTTGCAATCGTTTTTGAGGCTGTCGCAGATGGTCAAAATGGGGTATGGTTTCGGTCAAACAGGGTGAAAAAGTGATCAATCGGGGGGAGTACATAAATTTAGTAGGTATATTGGGTTATTCCCTCCCCCAGATGTGGTCAAAGGGGGAACGTCGTTTGCGCCCTCGTGCGCCGCCGTCGCGTACGGCCCAAGGACGTGCCTGAAAAAACAAGCCAGCTGTGTGCGTGCTTGGCATAGGGCAAGGGCATCTCGCCAGGGCTTCGGAATTGCGTTTGAGGCGTGTTTGGGCCAGCGGGAGCGCGTTTCGCGGGCGCACTTCGACCCTACCCCCGAATGGCCGTAAAACCAGGGGGTATACCCCAAATGACGATTTCCTTCGCCTAAATGCGCAGGTCTCCATGACATTGTGCTACGATGTTACCGTCAGTACAGATATGACGGTAACATTACGTTACCGTGTTACCAAAAAAAACAATTCGGGTCTAACACTATGTCACTGAGTTACCGTTGAGGTCGAAGTTGTTTTAACGTTTTGTTACTACGTTACCGTTGAGGTCGAAGTTGTTTTAACGTTTTGTTACTACGTTACCCTTAAGATCTTCCCGAGATCTAGCATATCTTGCCTGTGTTAGTGGTAAAGCGGCGTGTGGAAGTAACATAACGTAGCCGTGTTATCTAATTTCGCTGACATCCCAGGAGGGGAAAAGTACGAAAAAATCTCCCGGGGGGGGGAGGTCAGTATGGCATCTCCGGTAAAAAAACGCCTCCATATTCACAACCCCAAAACAGGAGATATTCATAATGGTTCCCCGAAAAAACGCCCGATTTGTTCCTGGAAACCCCGCCAGACGTTATCCATTTATAACGGTATATCTACGTCATCCATCTAAGTATAACGTAATCTGCGCACTCGCACGTACGAGCTAACACGTGATGTTAGATTGGGGGTGTACCTCATCTGCTAACTTGTGTCACTACATACATTGCATACGAGCTACACATTGATTTAGTATGTTATGGTAGCAAGACTTCCGTTAGAACTCTCACGTAACGTCGCTCGATACGGACTGCTGCTGCGGCTGATACAGTAACATAATGTAACGTTAATGTTGTACTGACCATATACGTCACCCCTCTAACGTGTGCCACGATAGCCACTAGTAAGTTTACTAACACTAACATAGATAGATGGTGTTAGGTACGCGTATTTTTGCCGTTACGTTATCCGTCTAGAGGGTATTACGGTAGCAAGTGAAAATCCCGCTCACACAAAAACATAATGTTACTTGCTATTGGTTGATGCCGCTAACACGGTAACATAGTGGCAACGTTTAACTGGCCGTGTACGTTCTCCCCTTAACGTGTGTTACGATAGCCACAAGGAATTATGCTAACACGCTAACATAGTGTTACTCGCTATGGGCTGCATACTCTTAACACTGTAACACGTATACTGCGGACAGAACGGGATCAAGGTAACACTCTAACATAATGTTACGCGATCGCCCGCCAATATCGTGACACACTAACACTATGTTATCACAAAATCCAGAAAGTAGCTAACGTAGTAACGTAAAGTCACGCGGGGTTTTCGCTGACTCCAAACATTAACATAAAATGTTAAGTGTTACGTTATCGAGGTGTGCACGATTTATGATAGTGCTATGTTCTTCGTACTCGCCTGGTGGCATACTTACGTGCGTAAGAGAAGCTGGCACGAGGAACGAACGCCACACTGTGTTATCCCTCCCTCCTCACCTCGCGACGCCCACCCCCGGAATCAACCTTTTATCTCGAAGGGGAACCTTACATCTATACCTTGTCTATACATGAATAAGTTTGAGGCCGACGAACAGGATCAGTAGGTACAACAGTATTAAGAGTATTCACCTGCCGGCATCGCCCTCGGTGGGAGGTTCGTCTGGAGCATCGCTGGTTGACCCATCGTACGTCGCTTCCCACTCCAGAAGCTCGGAGGCGTCGACCGCCGCCCCGCACGGTCCAGTGATCTGCCTGGGAATGCCGCGGCGAGGTACGTAGAAACAAGTATGCTTATGGGCAGAGGCATCGGTTCAAACGGTTGAGTGTCATCTTTTGCGCACGGTCTTTGTCGTCTAACAGCTGACCTCCCTTGGGCGACAATGGTTGGAACGTCAACCACACCCCTGAGCAGCAATAGCTGCAGACACGAATCGTACGAACGTATGTATAGTGGGACGCGCCATGGAAAACTGCAGGAGCTAAAGAAGGTGGATGTCTGCCTGCACACTCTCTCGTCGGGCAGATCATCTGCAGATCATCTAGATCATCGATCCCCACACCATGACCTATAGATACTTATAAAAAAGGGCAGATGGCATCCTGATCTTACTGTATAATAGTATTGTACGGTATACGGCAACCAGGTCGGTCACCATGCTGCCCCGAGCGAGACTTGCACAACTCTGGACGATCCATACCTGCTGTGCGGCATATGCATGTTGCTTCCTAGGTGCAGTATATAATAGTGGTACACTATAATCATATATACTCTGTCTGCGAGTATGAGGATTAGGATCCTCCACAATCTCTAACAACGTCAGGCAGGTATTAGTAGGTGCTGAGTGGCTAAATAAATACGAAGAGAGAGAGAGAGAGAGAGAGAGAGAGAGAGAGAGAGAGAGAACGGGGCCACCATGTCGGAATTGAAAACAAGCTACCCACGGGGTACAGTGGGGGGCTGGGGTTTTGTTTGTCCAGGGATTAGTTTGAAAAAATGTTAGGAATCCCCCTGCCGTGCATGGGATTGACAAGAAACAATCAGTGAGGTGTCAACTTTGCTTCTTTTTTGCGTGTCCTAAGCTTGACTGACTTCCATCTATTGAAACTATACTCTTTACTCTATACTATGTACTCTACCCTATTATATTGCGCGACGGCGACTACAAAAAAAATACTAAACTAAAACGTATGGCTTACCTCCAACGCATGGTGAACTTGGGGTGGTCGTGGTAGTCGTAGCCCTCCACCTGCAAGTAGTGTTCCTTGGACATATCGCCTGTTGACAGCGAGCGGCAAGCAGCATGCACCAATTATGGGGGGCAACAAGAGAAAAATATCCAAACGAACCGTCGAGCAAAATGAAAGGCTGACAGCATGTACCTCTCGGTAGTCGGTACGACTATGAAGCAACAGAAAGATTCCCACTCGTACGGTGATATACTGCTATACCAAGTACTGTTTTGTGGCATCAGACCCCCAGCACGAAGGAGAAAAAAACGTGAAGAAAAACAAAGAAAAAATAAATAGATCGCATTCGAGTGCCCTGATAATAAAAACCCTTGATCGTATTCCCAATCGTTTCCTACTCTGAGAGGGCGGCTCTTTAATTGGCCGAAAATGTAAGGAATCTTCGGGTGTCAGTGCGGATATTAAACGGCTCTTACATTTCCGGCCAGTGGGGTACTATTCGGGTACCCCTCTGTTCGGGAATATAAGATATTTGTGAATGAGATGAGCTTATCGAATGAATACTATATCCCCGGTCAGTGAACTGGACGTACATAGGTACGTTTCGTGCCTGCATCGGGCTCTTTTTAGGGCCGTTGGAGAGTTGTTTTTTAAGAAGATTTACAGAATAATAGTTCACTTCAAAAGAAACGTCTCCCATGTTATTATTAATAGTATTATCTCCTGTTGTTTTTTTTCCCCCGTTTTTTTTTTTTCAATCAAACTTCCTGAAGTTCTGCCCCCTTTTTCAAAATCCCACCACTTGTGATAGAACTCCTCTTTATCTTGATAGAAGTTTCTAATTTTCCCCAAATCTGGAAAATTGTACCTGGTAGTAAAAAGCTCTCCGAATGGGAATGTCATTTATAGACAGTAGCTTAAATAGTTATCAAAATTCGGTTGTTGGGGGAAGTGCATAGCATGTACGATATATATCGTACTGTTGTTGGATATCTGATATCTGATATCGGATATTGGATGTCGGAATCGAGCTTGATAAGATATACTTACAAACAACAGAAAACGGATCCGACACGATATCGATATTGGATACCTCGTATCCTACTGTTACAGTGTAACAGGTATTAATATTAATGGTAGATTGAAGCTTTCGTCCAATATCATCTGCACGAAGACACAGAGACACCAGGGGATGCTGGGCAAGCAAAACACGTTCGGTTGTACACCAGGTACGACGTAAAGAATAAACGATATTTCTGTAGGTATATCGGATCTTTCGAAACAATATCAAACACCAAATATTCAGGTAATTTTTGTAAGATAATGAAAAAGCCAGCTGTGTGATGACATCGAGGATTTCGCCGAGACTGATTTTTGCAAGCTTAAGCTGTTGTGTGTGTAATAACTTCGATTGCGCGTACCACGGGTTTTGGTTTGCCTCGTGAAGGAAAAACAATCCGTGTTTGAGGAGGACAAACTCTGAAGCTGCAGAATTTAAGAAGTGGGTATGTCTTTATACTAATATTCATTTTTCCATCCGACAATGTGCAGCATGATCTTCAACAGTGATCACTCATAACTTTCCCGAAGAAAGAATATCTGACATGAATGGAGCTCCTCGCACGTTCGACACGATAATATGTCGGAAAAGCCCGATATTGCGATACATCGACACTTTCGATACCATATGTAGGAAACTCGATAAATCGATAAATCGAAATATTGGATAAGACAAACGTGGTGTCGGAATTTCGATTTATCGACGTATCGAAAAAATCGATAAGGTATATCGGGAGTGCGGTACTTCGATTTATAAAAAGAACGATACGATATCCGAAGCCTAAAATATCATGAATGGAGCTCCTCACGCGTTCGATACGATACATCGGAAGTTCGATAAATCGATGTACCGAAACGTTGGATATGATATACCTGGGGTGTAATGATTTGGATGTCCTCACGTGAGGAAGGGGCCCC
>JBBMHQ010087618.1:0-10999 GCA_037834295.1 Postelsia palmaeformis | reverse complement strand
CCTTCCTCCTTCCCCGGCACCGACCTGCGATCATACAGCAACATGAACTATTGCCTGTCTGTCAGCAGTAGCACCACAGAGCTTATGGAGGAGCAGGGCATCGCGGACCCCCAACTGGCGCTATCCATGGTTCAGGAAGCAGCGAACGGGGAGTTCCTCGCGGGAGGCGACCTTTCCATGGGGAGCATTATCCTGCTCGTCGACTCGGACACGCGGTGAGCGAGCGGCCTTTTCCGGTAGTGTGTTTATAATTTTCGAGTTTTTTTATCTCTCTCTCTCTCTCTCTCTCTCCTTCCTATTTATCCGCCTGTACGTAGTCGTGCTACGTACGGGGGGCCATAGTGAATAGGACCAGATATTGTTGATAAAAATGGGTGAATAGATAGGTTTTTGTGTGTACCGTGGGGGCTCCCTTTAATAGTAGTAGTAGTAGCCCAGACCCGGGTTGACCCGTTGCAGCAGTCCCTTGTCCCTTTGCGTAACGGTTACGTTCTCGCCTTGCACCTGTTTGTCGTCAGGAGACTGTTTCGGCCCTTTCTTCCCCCTGTCTGTGAGATTTTAGCGAGCGGCGCAGGTATTAGGTAGGTACGATGGCTGTGGAAGAACTTCGCAGGTCAGACGCTTCACACAGGGTATGTATACGTACTGGTACCATAAAAGGCACATGATATACCTTAAAGAGCGTTGAATTGGGTGTTTATATTCAAAAACGATATACCGTAAAGAGCGTCGAAAGTGATATATATGCTACCGAAAGCCGGTACGTATAGAGCGTTAAATAGGATATGTACGCCAAAAAACGGTATACCGTATAGAGCGTTGAATATTATATATATTTCTAAAAAACGGTATATGGTGAAGATTGTTGAATAGGATCTATATATGCAAAAAACGGTATACCGTGAAGATTGTTGAATAGGATCTATATATGCAAAAAACGGTATACCGTGAAGAGCGACGAATAGTATACCAAAAACCGGTATACCGTGAAGAGTGTTGAATAGGATCTTCATACCAAGAACCGGTATACCGTAAGGAGCGTTGAGGAGGATGTATACACCGGAAAACGGCATGCCATAAAGAGCGTTGGATAGGATCTACATACCAAAAAAGACTGGTACAAGATCGTTGAATAGGATATCCATACAAAAGAAACGGTGCGCCGTAGATATCGTTGAATAGGAGGATCTACATACCAAAAAAACTTTACCAGGTATACCGCTGCGGGCGTTGAGCTCGCGCAGACAGGGCCATGATCGTTTTCAGACTCGGATTTTTTTCCGGGAACGGGGGAACGTTGCCAATGAACACGGACGAGGAGCCTTGAGGTGTTTCCAGAAATATATGTGCTGGTCAACAGAGAGTCTTCCCGAAACTAAAACGTTCGAATTTTCGAACACCCTTACCATGGTCGAGAGCAGAAACGACCGCGCACGCCTGGGCGGACTCAACCCTCTTGACGGTACTGTCATGCTACTGTGGTTGAAATTTCCTGCTGTTTTTGTTAACCCTTTTATTAATAGGGACTCTAGCACCGTTTTGGGGACGAATTTTTTTGAATTTTGAGTGCAGCCCCGAAGGCCTGGACATGTTAGGAAAACTGTGGGAGCCCTCAAAAAAGCCTCCTCCGCGGAATATATTACCTCGTACCTGGTATGCGTTTGGGCTCCGATGTGCGCATCAAACGTGTCCTACTGTATT
This sequence comes from Postelsia palmaeformis, assembly GCA_037834295.1. Classification (NCBI taxonomy): domain Eukaryota; class Phaeophyceae; order Laminariales; family Laminariaceae; genus Postelsia; species Postelsia palmaeformis. The sequence goes on along the minus strand of JBBMHQ010087618.1, from coordinate 9,298 downwards.
ATCGTGCCGTGGTTTTCTCCTCCCCCTTCTCTCCCCCCCCCCCCCCCTGCATTTGTTTTCAGTCTAGTCGTCGCCCCATGCCACGCTGACCATTGCACGAGAAAGCTCTGATGGGAATATCAAACATCTCAATTACATCCGCAGTCGGAGGGATGTATTCAACCATTTTTTCGGGAGGCGGGGAGAGGGGGGGGGGGGGGGAAACGAAGTGTACCTAATCTGTTTTTCTTGGTTTTCTTGGTGAGGGAGGCTTTTGTTGCTGGTACCAGGTACGAGCAGTCAGCATTTCCCGCTTAATGAACACAAAACATTCTTCTTCTTCTTCTTCTTCTCCTTCTTTTTTCTTTCATCCTCCGGCGGGTTGGTAAAGATGAATCTTAAGGGTGGCGATGGCTGTTCAACACCCTGCTGCGCCAGCCTGTAGATGTTTATATATACGAGAGTAGCGACAACTAATCCTAACTACGTTGTTGTTGTGTTTTTGTTTTGTCGTCGTCGTCGTGTTTGTGTTTGTGGTGCGTCGTGTCGTGTCGTCGGTTCTGCCCTGGGGTCAGAGTGCCCGAGGACTGCTTGACCAAGGTCGTGGGAGAGTTCCTGGAGTGTCCCACGCTCGGTTTTTTGCAGTGTCGGACGACACCGCTAAGGGCGGAGGACAACTACTGGGAGGTGAGCGCGGGATCGAAAAATGTGCTCGCGCCGACGAGATGAGATCATGTCACATGGTCTGAAATCGGGTCAGATGGCTTGAGATTTACGGCGCAGCTGCTCTGTCAATAGGAAGCTGACATTTCACGGGTATCGATCTCACAGTGTGCTTGCTCTCAAGCCGGACACGGATCTAACCGGATTTGATAGATGAAAGCGGATGGCCTGAGACCTACGGAGTTGCTGTAGGTATCTGATATTTTTGTGGGTATCGATTTCATGTTGTGCTCCAGTCGGGTATCGATGTCGCAATGCGCTCAAGTCGGACACAGATCAGATCAGATCAGATCAAATCAGATCAGATCAGATTAGATGATCTGAGATCTACAGTACTTTAGGGAGCTAATATCTCACGGGTGATCAATTAAAAAAATGTGCTCAAGCCAGACACAGATCATACCAAATCAGCCGCAGGTCAGATCAGACCAGATCAGATGATTCGAGATATACAGTAGTTTTGGAAGATGATAATTCACGGGTATCATTTTTCAAAATGTGCTCAAGCCATGCACATAAATAGATCAGATCAGATCAGATCAGATCAGATCAACATGATCTATAATATTCATACAGAAGATATTTTTTTTTGTGGCCTTTTTACGTGTAACAATATTTCAGCCCCGCCCCTCACCATGCAGAAGATAATTTTTTGTTGTGGCCTTTTGGCGTGTAACAATATTTCAGCCCCGCCCCTCACCATGCAAGTTGATTCATGGCATGAAGGATCTACGTTAAGCGTTTTGCCATAAGGTCTACAGGTAGAAAAAGGTACTCAGAATCTGCATCACTTTCGAGTTTTACAATATATATATTATTAATAGTGGTCACCAGTGTTTCTTTTATTCTGTCAAGGGCGTAAGGTCGTGGACTTACCTGTTACGGTACACACAAGAACCTTTCTATTTTCTATTTTACGGGGGACCATAGTAAATAGGACCAAATTTTGTTGATAAAAATAGTTTAATATATAGGATTTTGTGTGTACCACAGGTCCTATTTACTGTGGCCCTCGGTAATAACCACATTTGGTCCTATTTACTGTGTCATATAGCGGTACTGTTGTGCCGACATATAAGATTGACCAAGGGTTGACATATAGAAAAAGTGCTAAAAAGCAGCATCAACTTCAAAATGTACAATAGATAAAAGACCAGTATTTTTCATTTTTATTCTGTCAAGGGCCTAAATAAAGGTCGTGGACTACCCATATAGAGCAGAGAGACTTCTGATTTACCGGTGTATGATTGCTCGTACGTAGCTCTTGTTTCCTATCCCCGGTGGCTTGGTAAGTCATTCGCGCGCCTATCAAGATCAATTTCGTGGGTTCAAGTCATGTCTCATCGACTGCATGCTCTGGGGCTCTTCCTGCATAAAATGAATTGAGTAGCGGAAAGCGCGAGAGCGTGAGTCAGCTAAAATTCGATGAAAATCGACGAGCAGTGGGAATGCTGCACCCTATGTCCGATGAGAAGTAAAGGCACGTACCGGGGGGGAAAAGGGTAGACACCTGTGACCACAAATTGTCCAGAAGGTCGTTGAGGGTAAAATCTCCTACGAGTTTGGCTGGAAGTGAAAGTGATGATTTAAAATATGTATATACTTGATGAAAGCCTTATAGCGTCAGATCTATATCTTTGTTTTTATGTGTATACGTAGTCCATGGTTCCTGTCGGTTGTTCGGATCTGTGCGACACAATTCCTGCAAAACACGTCGCAACGGTGAGATACGTCCACCATATCTTATTTCATCAAATCGTGACTTATCTGTGTTGCCTGTGGGCACCGTTTTGTTGTGGGCCGTCGTTCAGGACATGATCTCCCACTTCACCGAGAACATCTACGACATCGGCATCGCCTTGTCTGTGTCCGGCGGAGACCCCGCCCCCCTAGTGGGGCACAACGCCTTCCTCAGGTGGTGAAGATAGTTTGGAGTGCCGCACGTTCTTTTTTTCCGTCTATTTTCATTTCGCACATAGACGTAGGTCATCTAGATGTCGACATATAACTGTAGATCATCTAGATGTGGATCTTGTCTGCAGATCGTTTGCGAAATGGATGTGCCAGTAGATATTGTTTGAAGATCATCTTTTTCATGGATGTAGATCTTGTCTGTTGATCATCTACTTAAATGTAGATCTTGTCCGTCGACCACTGGTATATGGATCGTATAGTCTGCATCTGTAAGTCATCAAGATATGTAGATCTTCTAGATCTGCGGAACATCCGTATATGTGGATCATCTGTCAACAGGTCTATAGATGATCTGGGTGTAGATCATCTGTGTCTGTCGATCATCCAAATATTTATATCTAGGTCAGTAGATCGTCCAAAAATTAATATCATCTAGACCTATAGATCTTTAGATTATATCACCTAGATTATATCACCTAGATCTACACGTTACCAGGGTATCACCTAGATCTAGATCATGCAGATCATGTAGGGACTGTAACTAGTTGCCGTTTTTGAGATGACGCGCAAAGGACCGCCCGTATCAAACGAACGTGCCGCATTATACGCGTACAATCTTCATTTTTCTGTGTCCCTCTGTCTTCTATGTCGTGTACGTACCTGTGCACCAGTGTTCCGCGGCTTTTGTTTCCGACTCGTTCTCGCTGATTTCTTTTTGTTTTTGTTTCTCGTCTTGGTGACATGCATGGACTGTGCAGGTGGGAGGCACTGAAAACCGTCTCCTGGGAGGAAGATGGAATGCGGAAGTTTTGGTCAGAGGCCCACGTGAGCGAGGATTTCGACATGTCCCTCAGGCTGCAGACGCAAGGGTAAGTCACGCCGCTGCTCTGCCCTCGCTGGTGGCGGGTGTCGCCTCTGTGGCTGCTGCTGTTGCTGCTGCTATTGCGGTTGTTGTTGTTGTTGCTATTGCTGCTGCTGTTGCAGCCTATGTTACGCTGTGCTTGCGTATGTGTGTTATTGGTTTCGTGCGCTGGCGTGTTTTATAAGCCGCCTGATTTTCCGCTGCTGTGCTGATAAGCCGCCTGATTTCCCGCTGCTGTGTTGATAAGCCGCCTCGGGTGTGGCTCCGTTCGTCAGTGCAGATGTGCCGCTTATTGTCTTTATCGCTGTGCTTGTTCGTGCGTCGTGCTTACATGTTGGTGTGTTGATGTGTCCGTACTGTGGTCATAAAGACACTGTTGCTTGTGGATCGGTTCAACTATTCGTGCCGGGGCGTGCTGTGCCCATTTCTGCGCTTGGCTTACACGTCGGCGTGTTTATGCGTCGGTGCGTTAAGGCGCTGCTGTCTCATTGTAGGTCGCTGTGCTTGTCGGCCGCCCATTGTCCGTCTCGCCGCGCCTATTTTTTGCGCCGTACTTTGCCTTCGAGCTGCCGAGTGGTCTCGCCTCGGCTTGGTCATATGTGTCGCTATGCTTGCCTGCCGCCGCGTGTCCTTCGTTCATCCCCCGCTGCGCCTCTTTGTGGCCGCGCTTGTGTATATCTGTCGCATATCTGTCGCTGTTCCTTCTCTCTCTCCGCTCAGATTCATCGGACGGTATGCGACCTACACAGGCGCGGGTTTTCAGGAGGGCGTTAGTCTGACGTGCGTCGACGAAGTGATCCGCCTCCGGAAGTACGCCTACGGAGCGTGTGAGATGCTCCTCAACAAATTCAAGGTAAGTGGTAATATATTGTACCTTGCTCGCGCGGCAGCAGCAGCGGTTTCTCCCGTCGTGGAGGGCGTGGGCTCACGAGGACGTTGTGTTCCGTCGCTTTTTTTTTCTCTGTAAGTAGCAGCAGTTTTGCCCGCGGAGGGGGCCTTGTGTTTCTCCCGTCTTCTCTTCGTATGTGTTGGTTTGTTGACCTTTGGTATTTCGGTGTGTTGGTCCCACTATTCGTGTCGGTTTTCGCGCCTTGTTCGGTGTGGTATTTCAGATTGTGGTGGTCTTTGGGTTTGTGTGTGTTTCGGTAGTGTTTTTGTGTTCCGCTGTTTGTGGCGTGTCGGATGTGCTTGGCTATAAAGCCGGCGGGTCGGTCGGCGGGTGTTCCGCTCGTGAATAGCGTGTTTTAGTTTTCTGCGTGTGTGTATCGGCGGCTGTGTTGTGTTTCGGCATATACTTTTCGTCGATATACTGGCGATGCTGTCGTTAGATGAATGGGAGGATTTCTCCTCCGGGGATGGGACCTTCCCCTCCCCGAATGCGGCGGAAACTTGGCGTTCCTCCGAGGGGAGAGTCTCGCCGCGCGCCCCGCACCCCCCCCCTCGGCCCTAATGGGCGAGGCGGGCGCTGGGGGGGGGAAGGTCAACGCGCGAAATTTGGGCTCGGAAAATGCCGGATTGAAAGTCGTTTGTGTTTCTACTTTGCCTAAGCACAAAGCAGATGTCTAAAAATATGTGAAACGCACGAAAAAACAGGGAATTCGGCAAAGCGTTTTTTTTTGTTCGATTCGGCTTCAGAATTGGATCCTCAAACCTCGAATTACTCGCCTTCTTTTATTGTACACAAGTATGAGCATATACCTTGTATGTACGAAGGTATGCACGAAGGTATGCACGTATCTTTTGTGACTCTCTCTATCTCTCTATCTCTCTCCCTTCCTCCTCCCTTCCTCCTCCCTTCCTCCTCCCTCCATCAGCACTGGCCTTGTCGGGGACCCATCACGTCCCTCTTCTGGAGCTACCTCGGTGCTCGGTGCATTCCCTGGCCTTCCAAGCTCCAGATGGCCGGCTATCTGGGCACCTATCTGGCCATGGCGTACTCCGTTGTGGGCATCTGCTCCTATATCGTTCTTCGAATGTTCTACGGAGTATTGCAGGCGAGGAAGGCGTTTTTTTTGTTTTACCCCCTCTCGTATGAGCTAGTGTTGATTACTACGAGGGGACCATAGTGAATAGGACCAGCTATTGTTCGTAAAAACATGGAAATATGTAGGGTTTTTGTGTGTACCGCAGGTCCTATTTACTACAGTATGCCCCGTAATATTTCGGGCGACTATAGTAAATGCAACTGATGATAGGGAGAAAATCCTATATAATTCACTTTTTTCACTGACAATATTTGGTCATACTGTGTTTACTATGGTCCCCTCGTAATAGTGTTGGAGGCAACCGCGGAGAGAACAGATGATGATGACAACGACGATGATGATGCTGATGCTGATGATGATATACTGATGATGATGATGATGATATTGATGATGATGACGATATTGATGATGATGATGATGATGATGATGATGATGACGATATTGATGATGATGATGATGACGATATTGATGATGATGATGATGATATTGATGATGATGACGATATTGATGATGATGATGATGATGATGATGATGATATATTGATGATGATGATGATGAGGTGTTTGTAGCTAGATTGTCACCACCTCCCGTTGCGAGAAACGTCATTTACGGTAGTTCTTCCCGTATCCTACGAAGATGCCGCGCGTGCGAGGGTAGTACAGGTCCAACCCACCCCGGGAAACATGCGCTCGAACTTGGAAGCACCGCGGGGATCGTACGGGGCCCCGCCGGGCCCCACACACGAGCTATATAACTGCTGTGGTAGATCGTGTATGCAGCATCGGGGAAGTGAACTATATGATCTGCCTTCAATCCTTTGGGTAGTGCAGTCCCATTATGGAGACAAACCAGTCAAATTCCAAGTAGTTTTCCCCCAAACGGGACTGCGGTTCCAAAGGAGTTAAAAGACCTTCTGCAGGTCATGATCTGTGGGAATTCTCCGCAGGCAGATGGATCCGTCCCCGACGTGTAAAGAAAATAAACACAGATTTGCCCGTGTCGCGTCAGGAAGGGCCTAAAGCTAGTCTTGTTCTGAACACCGCTGTATACTTCGGTATGCACACTGCACCCGGTGTGGATGGGGACAACTTGGACGAAAAAAGGGGGGCGGAGCCATAACTTCCCCTCATCCCTTGCCCGTCTTGACTTCTGGGAAACATTATTTTCTACTCCTTTTTTTTCGGTATTTCCCCCGGCGTATTTTTGTACCTAAATGTTGCACTATTTCAAAGAGTTTTGTAGCCACACCGCAAATTGCGTTGCTGAACGAGGTTATTCACTTGCAACACCCTCTTTTTTTGGTGTTGCGTTTCGTTGTGTGTGTGTTTTCGTTTTTTTATTCTTTTTGTTTTTTTCGCTTTTTTCCCAAATTTCGGCAAAACAGGAGGACATTACGAACACCTACGACGTTTTCATCACCGTGGTTTTCGTTTTCGGAGTAATCGGCATCTTCGGAGCGGGGACCATTCGGTACCGGATGGGCTTCGCGGGGGACGTCACAATATTCCAGGTGGGCGCCTCTTGCTTTTTTTGTTTGTGGTTTTGTTTTGCTTTTTTTTTCGCTATTTTGTTTCGCCTTGTCTTTGCTTTTTGTTCGGGACTCTTCATAGCTCATGATTCAACCCGCTGGTCGGACCGGGAGGTTTTCGAAATTTCACGAGTCGGATTGGATCGGGTCGGGTCGGGTTGGGTCAGGATTTTTTAATTTGTTATGGATCGGGTGCAGTCACTGTTACCCGACCCCACCCGATTTGACCCTCGAATTTCAACCCGTCCTGCGGATAACCCCGTTTTTTTGTTTTTTTCGGGGGGGTGGGGGAGTTTCGTTGTGTGTATACGTTTAGATGTGTTTGTTCTCCGTCGTTGCTGTGTTTGTCTCCACTTCGTGTGTATTCGATTTTCAGTTCCGCGTTTGCTGCGTTACCTTGTTAGCTTTCAGCCTCCTGTTGCTCGTGCGAGTATACGGTTGAGTTTTGTATCATGCCGAGGTACAGAGCAGGTAGTCTTCCTCCCCCTGCCTTGGTAAAGTTGGTTGTTTTCGTTACTTTTTTTTGTTTTTTTCCCTGGTGTGCGTTTTGAAACATTATGTCTCGTGCTTGACATCAGTTTCTACCGTTCACACTTCTGCGCCCTGGATATCATGCCGGACACTAGGGCACCAGGTAGTCTCTACCCTCGCGTTCATCCTTTCGAGCCGTCCGTTCCCTTCTTGGCTTTATTCAGTCTTTCGAACCTTGCTTGGCCTTCGACAACTACACGCCTTGCCAGCCTCAAATCATTTTTTTTATATTTGCCAAGCCTATGACAATTGCTAGACAATATCCCACTCTGGTGGTAGACTTCGTATTATAGCCCCCGTAAGTGATGGCATGCTTTTATTTCCGCCCGTTGTATTTCGGCGTGATTTCGAGGCCTATACTTGTACCCTCCTCCTCTTGACCAGTCTATACATTTTCCCCCCCACTTTTCACCATCTGTTTTGAATTTTTCGCGGTCATGCTTCGAGGAATGTGCTGGATAGAAAGCTGCGCGTCGCTCTGATGGAACGATATTTCTGTCCGACGTCCTGTGGCGTATTACATATAGCTACCGCCCGCCTTCCTTCCTGCTTGCCTGCCTGCCTGCCTGCTGATGCTACATGTCGACCGTAATATTCAACCCCATTTTTTGCCGCCGTATAAGCCTTTATCTTCGTTCGCCATTGGCACGTGTCGTGTTCAATATTTCGCCACTTTTCATAGTTTTACCATATTTCATAATTTTACCATTTCTCCTACGTAGTGTGCCATATTTATTTTTTCACGTACATCTCATATTTCACCATTTTCCCTATTCATGTCTACATTTCACGTTTTACCATGTTTTATGTTTTTACCATATTTCACGTTTTACCATATTTCACCTCTTGCCATATTTCGTAGTGTGCCTTATTTAATCATTTACCGTATTTTTTCGCGCAACCTGTGTGTGTCTTATGTTTTGTTCCCCCCTCTTTTTTTCATCTCCACACCGCAGGCGTACTGGATAGAGCTGCGAAATGCTCCCGCGATGACGATGTTCTGGTCTCACATCCTGTGGCACATCACGACCGCCTGCTGGTGCTACTTCTGGGACCTGGACATTGTGTGGGGCGCGACCGCGAAGGAGAGCACGCGATCCTCTTTCTGGGTGGAGTTCAATGGCACTCTGAGGCGTTACCGAGGGATGTACATCAGCCTCACGCTCTTGCTGGGTGAGAAAGGAAGAAGGAAAAAGAAAACGACAAAACGAAACAAAAACAAACAAACAAACAAACCAACAAACAAACAAACAAAGGCGTGTCGTTTTGTTTTTAACGTATGGAAACGAAGGATGTACCGCTCTGTGAGTAACGACGAGGACACGCTTGATCTTCGTGCTGGTACCTTTTTAGGAAACCGGTTCCGTTTTGGAGATGGACTACTTACAATTTGAGCACTTTGAGTACTTTGTCCCCGCATATGGCACAGCGGTGCTAATAGGGTAAACCGAGCGCTCCCGCGGTATCAAGCTTGTTTTGCTTTTTTTTTTTAGAGTAGAGGGGGAGATTTCGGAGGTGCGGGCTGCATTGTCTTGGGTGGTGGGTGGGCTGGGTGGGTGGATGGATGGATGGATGGATGAATGGGCGGGTGATTTTGTTCGAGCCGTGTCTTCAATTTTATGTGTCTGTTCGATGCTTGCCTCGGTACGTGCCTGTCGCTCATGGCCCAGGTCAGGTCGTTGTCATAGCTGCCGCGGAGAAAGCAACTGAAGTGTTGTTAACCCTCGTGGGCGGGATTGGGGGGGGAGGGGGGGGTTGCTATTTTGGCGATTGAAC